>JAGWEN010000098.1:0-298024 GCA_018703685.1 Orius laevigatus | reverse complement strand
TAATATCAATATACCAACCACCCTCATATACTAAGCACCTTCATAGCAACTTTTCCCTAGCATCCACTAAACCTTTCCCTACCAGCCAATCAACGGTCATCCCCCCAACTGTTTTCCCTAGCAAACAGCCAACCTTATCCCCCTCAACTTCCCCCAACAGAGACCCAACCTTCCCCCACCACCCATACAACCTTTCCTTTAGCAACCACCCCTAACCATCCAAAACAACCCCATAAACATCACTCACAGCTTTTGTTTTGAAAAGTCTGCTCTTCAAATATGAATGCATTCTCCTCAAGAAAGTCTTGTTTACATTCGTGATGTTTTGCTTTTTGAAAATATTTATTTGTTCATTAGTTAACGAAAGGGAAACGGATGTCAAACGATTAAAAATGTGAAAGTTATGAAATTCCAGTATTTACTAAGATTAGATTAAAAAGTGTCGCAATGTGATAAAACGTTGATCTAATTAAAGGAGTTCCTAATTATAAAATTTATTTATTTGTTTTTCAGAATCGAAAGCGGGCACGCACCATGTCCGAGGGCTCACCATACGCCGCGAAGGCCTCTCGAGTTGGTCTTCACGAACCTCACAGTTTCCGTCGACAAACGGCAAATCCTCAAAGACGTCTCGGGTTTCGTCAAGCCCGGGCAACTCCTCGCCGTTATGGGCCCTTCAGGTAGATCAAATCATCCATCCAAAAGATAGGAACACGGTAGCGTTCCGCCCAATATACCCAAAACTTTTAAACTTCCCTAAACAACTAAACCGCCAAGACCACCCAATCCAAAGGACCCATTACCCAAACTGCCCAAAACAACTAAACCGCCCAGACCACCCAATCCAAAGGACCCATTACCCAAACTGCCCAAAACAACCAAACCGCCTAGACCACCCAATCCAAAGGACCCATTACCCAAACTGCCCAAAACAACTAAACCGCCCAGACCACCCAATCCAAAGGACCGCATTACCCAAACTGCCCAAAACAACTAAACCGCCCAGATCACCCAATCCAAAGGACCCATTACCCAAACTGCCCAAAACAACTAAACTGCCCAGACCACCCAATCCAAAGGACCCATTACCCAAACTTCCCAAAACAACTAAAACTGCCCAGACCACCCAATCCAAAGGACCCATTACCCAAACTGCCCAAAACAACTAAACCGCCCAGACCACCCAATCCAAAGGACCCATTACCCAAAACTGCCCAAAACAACTAAACTGCCCAGACCACCCAATCCAAAGGACCCATTACCCAAACTTCCCAAAACAACTAAACTGCCCAAACCACCCAATCCAAAGGGACCCATTACCCAAACTGCCCAAAACAACTAAACCGCCCAGACCACCCAATCCAAAGGACCCATTACCCAAACTGCCCAAAACAACCAAACCGCCTAGACCACCCAATCCAAAGGACCCATTACCCAAACTGCCCAAAACAACTAAACCGCCCAGACCACCCAATCCAAAGGACCCATTACCCAAACTGCCCAAAACAACTAAACCGCCAGATCACCCAATCCAAAGGACCCATTACCCAAAACTGCCCAAAACAACTAAACTGCCCAGACCACCCAATCCAAAGGACCCATTACCCAAACTTCCCAAAACAACTAAACTGCCCAGACCACCCAATCCAAAGGACCCATTACCCAAACTGCCCAAAACAACTAAACCGCCCAGACCACCCAATCCAAAGGACCCATTACCCAAACTGCCCAAAACAACCAAACCGCCTAGACCACCCAATCCAAAGGACCCATTACCCAAACTGCCCAAAACAAACTAAACCGCCCAGACCACCCAATCCAAAGGACCCATTACCCAAACTGCCCAAAACAACTAAACCGCCCAGATCACCCAAACCCAAAGGACCCATTACCCAAACTTCCCAAAACAACTAAACTGCCCAGACCACCCAATCCAAAGGACCCATTACCCAAACTGCCCAAAACAACTAAACCGACCAGACCACCCAATCCAAAGGACCCATTACCCAAACTGCCCAAACAACTAAACCGACCAGACCACCCAATCCAAAGGACCCATTACCCAAACTGCCCAAAACAACTAAACCGACCAGACCACCCAATCCAAAGGACCCATTACCCAAACTGCCCAAAACAACTAAACCGACCAGACCACCCAATCCAAAGACCCATTACCCAAACTGCCCAAAACAACTAAAACCCGACCAGACCACCCAATCCAAAGGACCATTACCCAAACTGCCCAAAACAACTAAACTGCCCAGACCACCCAATCCAAAGGACCCATTACCCAAACTGCCCAAAACAACTAAACCGCCCAGACCACCCAATCCAAAGGACCCATTACCCAAACTTCCCAAAACAACTAAACTGCCCAGACCACCCAATCCAAAGGACCCATTACCCAAACTGCCCAAAACAACTAAACCGACCAGACCACCCAATCCAAAGGACCCATTACCCAAACTGCCCAAAACAACTAAACCGACCAGACCACCCAATCCAAAGGACCCATACCCAAAACTGCCCAAAACAAACTAACCGACCAGACCACCCAATCCAAAGGACCCATTACCCAAACTGCCCAAAACAACTAAACTGCCCAGACCACCCAATCCAAAGGACCCATTACCCAAACTGCCCAAAACAAACTAAACCGCCCAGACCACCCAATCCAAAAGGACCCATTACCCAAACTTCCCAAAACAACTAAACTGCCCAGACCACCCAATCCAAAGGACCCATTACCCAAACTGCCCAAAACAACTAAACTGCCCAGACCACCCAATCCAAAGGACCCATTACCCAAACTGCCCAAAACAACTAAACCGCCCAGACCACCCAATCCAAAGGACCCATTACCCAAACTGCCCAAAACAACTAAACCGACCAGACCACCCAATCCAAAGGACCCATTACCCATAAACTGCCCAAAACAACCAAACCGCCTAGACCACCCAATCCAAAGGACCCATTACCCAAACTGCCCAAAACAACTAAACCGCCCAGACCACCCAATCCAAAGGACCCATTACCCAAACTGCCCCAAAACAACTAAACCGCCCAGATCACCCAATCCAAAGGACCCATTACCCAAACTGCCCAAAACAACTAAACTGCCCAGACCACCCAATCCAAAGGACCCATTACCCAAACTTCCCAAAACAACTAAACTGCCCAGACCACCCAATCCAAAGGACCCATTACCCAAACTGCCCAAAACAACTAAACCGCCCAGACCACCCAATCCAAAGGACCCATTACCCAAACTGCCCAAACAACCAAACCGCCTAGACCACCCAATCCAAAGGACCCATTACCCAAACTGCCCAAAACAACTAAACCGCCCAGACCACCCAATCCAAAGGACCCATTACCCAAACTGCCCAAAACAACTAAACTGCCCAGACCACCCAATCCAAAGGACCCATTACCCAAACTTCCCAAAACAACTAACTGCCCAGACCACCCAATCCAAAGGACCCATTACCCAAACTGCCCAAAACAACTAAACCGCCCAGACCACCCAATCCAAAGGACCCATTACCCAAACTGCCCAAAACAACCAAACCGCCTAGACCACCCAATCCAAAGGACCCATTACCCAAACTGCCCAAAACAACTAAACCGCCCAGACCACCCAATCCAAAGGACCCATTACCCAAACTGCCCAAAACAACTAAACCGCCCAGATCACCCAATCCAAAGGACCCATTACCCAAACTGCCCAAAACAACTAAACTGCCCAGACCACCCAATCCAAAGGACCCATTACCCAAACTTCCCAAAACAACTAAACTGCCCAGACCACCCAATCCAAAGGACCCATTACCCAAACTGCCCAAAACAACTAAACCGCCCAGACCACCCAATCCAAAGGACCCATTACCCAAACTGCCCAAAACAACCAAACCGCCTAGACCACCCAATCCAAAGGACCCATTACCCAAACTGCCCAAAACAACTAAACCGCCCAGACCACCCAATCCAAAGGACCCATTACCCAAACTGCCCAAAACAACTAAACCGCCCAGATCACCCAAACCCAAAGGACCCATTACCCAAACTTCCCAAAACAACTAAACTGCCCAGACCACCCAATCCAAAGGACCCATTACCCAAACTGCCCAAAACAACTAAACCGCCCAGACCACCCAATCCAAAGGACCCATTACCCAAACTGCCCAAAACAACTAAACCGACCAGACCACCCAATCCAAAGGACCCATTACCCAAACTGCCCAAAACAACTAAACTGCCCAGACCACCCAATCCAAAGGACCCATTACCCAAACTGCCCAAAACACTAAACCGCCCAGACCACCCAATCCAAAGGACCCATTACCCAAACTGCCCAAAACAACTAAACTGCCCAGACCACCCAATCCAAAGGACCCATTACCCAAACTGCCCAAAACAACTAAACTGCCCAGACCACCCAATCCAAAGGACCCATTACCCAAACTGCCCAAAACAACTAAACCGCCCAGACCACCCAATCCAAAGGACCCATTACCCAAACTGCCCAAAACAACTAAACCGCCCAGATCACCCAATCCAAAGGACCCATTACCCAAACTGCCCAAAACAACTAAACTGCCCAGACCACCCAATCCAAAGGACCCATTACCCAAACTGCCCAAAACAACTAAACTGCCCAGACCACCCAATCCAAAGGACCCATTACCCAAACTGCCCAAAACAACTAAACGCCCAGACCACCCAATCCAAAGGACCCATTACCCAAACTGCCCAAAACAACTAAACTGCCCAGACCACCCAATCCAAAGGACCCATTACCCAAACTGCCCAAAACAACTAAACCGCCCAGACCACCCAATCCAAAGGACCCATTACCCAAACTGCCCAAAACAACTAAACTGCCCAGACCACCCAATCCAAAGGACCCATTACCCAAACTGCCCAAAACAACTAAACTGCCCAGACCACCCAATCCAAAGGACCCATTACCCAAACTGCCCAAAACAACTAAACTGCCCAGACCACCCAATCCAAAGGACCCATTACCCAAACTTCCCAAAACAACTAAACCGCCCAGATCACCCAAACCGAAAGGACCCATTATCCAAACTGTCCAAACCACCTCTTCCTTTTCTCGTTTTGTCCCGTTCCTTTCACCTTTCGGTTTACCAGGCTAAAAAAACTGTCCAAACCACACAAAGCACCCAATCTGGCCAAACCTTTGAAACCTTCCAACCTTCCCAAAACCAAAACTGTCCTAACTGCCCAAACCGGGTACACATCCATACCAGCAAAACCGCATAAATCAATCAAATAATCCAAAGCTCCGTTCGCTGCATCGCTGCTTTTTATCAGGGGAACTAGTTATTTTACTTTTCAGGATTTTTGATTATTTAGCAATTACTTGAACTAAAAAAATACATACTATGTAGAGTATTAGACTATGGTTGAAGTCTTTTAATTAATCCCTGTAAACAAGGGAAAATTTTATAAGTCCCTTTTAGGAATCCAAGAGGCTTAAAACTTCCTGGATTTATGATTCGGAAGTTAGCGCACGGACATTTTTTTAGAGTGAACAATGACTCTGAACGAAAAGGCAATTGTTCGGAATTGACGGGGGCTGTTTCCACTTAACCGTTTCTAGATTGTCCTAGGCTTTGCTCCCCCCATTCAATTTTTTTCCGGGGTCGACACTCTCAATAAGAGGTCATCTTCTCATCTCCGGATTTTATTTGCAACGTGCACGCAGAACAAAAAAAATTCGTCAGTCCTGACCTATTTACACGAGACAATTTTTACAACCCTTTGAAGGTAATTTCGACTTAAAAACCCTTGAGAATGGTCCTTTAATTATTGTTTTTTAATCGGTGAAAGCGGCGTAAAATGACCGAAAAAAAAGGGCTAGGCTTGAAAAAAAGTCTTCACTCCCTCAGTTTTTAAAACATGTGGGCCGTAAAACGGGACATGGAGCCATAACTCTTTTAAAACTAATTATCCCAATTTATAAAAAGAAATCGTAAAATGAGGAGTTCGTTAGCCTCGGGATGGTTCGTGAAAAAAAATTAATAAACGACATTTCCCACGATTCCATCCACATTTTGAAAGATCGAATGGTCAACTATTTCCTTCCTCTCCACTTAATCGTTCTATCTGCGAAAATTCTGCAAGATTATGACGTCCTATCAGCAATGTTATGACGTCATCTTCCTGATAAGCCTGATTGTCATATTGTATTTGTTTCAAAACATCATTTTTAACCCACAAATGCAACATTTCACTGCTGGGACCCCTTGTTTTACAAAAATTCATGGAGGGTACCTCGAAATAATGATCTTTAAAAAGGAGGTCTTTAGTATTAAGAATTACGCACTTTTTGCAATTGAATAATTTACATGAGTCACTTATGCCAAAACCAGGCTAACGGACCAGATCCGTCTCTTGCTGATTAAAGTGAAAGAGAGGGCGATGAAGAAGAAAAAAATAGCCCGAGTCATTGAACCCTAGCAAAAAAAAATAAAAGTTGGGACTCTTTAAAAAAATACACCGAAAAACGTCCCAGACGCGTCTCCTCTTAAAAATAGATCGCTTTTTCGTTTTTTTTTCCCGCTGTTCCTTCAAATTTTGATGTTTTCAGGGTGCGGAAAAACGACGCTTTTGAACTGTTTGGCCGGAAGGGTGAAATTGGACGGCGGAAATATCAGACTGAACAGAGAGCGGATGAGCAAAAGGTGGAAGCGGAGAATTTGCTACGTTTTGCAACAGGACGTTTTCTTCCCCGACCTTACTTTAAGACAAACCCTTGAGGTGAACATAAAGAATTTATTTTTTTTATTAATTTTTTGTTTTGTTTCATTGTAATAATGTCGATCTGTTGTAGTATGCGGCTTTACTCAGGCTACCGGACACGTTAACTTATTCCCAAAAAATGCAATACGTGGACCATATAATAGACGTTTTAGATCTCAACAACTGCCAAGATACAAGTAAATTTGGGTCGAAACAGTCGGAAAACGATGCGTTTCTTTGAATTTTTTGCTTTTATTTATTTGTATTTTTAATTTTTAGTTATTGGTGATTATATTAAAAGAGGACTTTCTGGTGGTGAAAAAAAGAGAGCGAACATCGCCTGCGAACTTCTTACGAATCCTAGCCTTATGCTTTTAGATGTAAGTTTTTGATGTGATTTACTTGATTTTGAGATATCTCTGTGAAAAGAGAGGGTTGGGTGGATGTGTGGTGGCAGTGCCATCTGTTATCATTTCTTGGAAATAAATCAAGGAAAGGAGAGGAGAAGGCTGAGAATGAAGAACCTTTGATTTTATCGTCCTATCAAGGAACTGCATATTTTGTACACATCATGTTATCCTCCAGCTTTAGCTTGAGCTTTTGACCCTTTTTATGCTGGACTTAAACCCTTCAAGCTAGGCAGTGACCTTTTAATTTGACCCTTATGGATCCTCTCAAACTAATTTTTTTGGTTTTAGGAGCCTACGTCGGGTCTTGACTCACACTCCGCCTATTCGTTAATGTGCTGCCTCAAAAGATATGCAGAAAAAGAAGGAAAAACCGTTGTCGTCACCGTTCACCAGCCTTCTTCGCAGATATTCCACATGTTCGACAAACTCCTTTTGCTCTGCAACGGTCAAACTGCGTATTTCGGAGACACGCATCGGGTCGTCGATTTTTTCAACGGCATCGGCCTCACTGTTGTTCCTCATTATAATCCCGCTGATTTTATCCGTAAGTTTTTTAAACATTTACTTGGTTCTTAATTAATCGGTTGTTTTTAGTCGAACAAGTTAAAGGAAGCGATGAAATGAAAGAAAAGATCATCTCAGCAAGCCGTGAAGCGAGGCTGAGACCTGATTATCCGCAAGAGCTCCTTCCGGAATATTTTGGACCAAATAATGTTTGTGATAAATACCTTAATAATTATAACGATCCTCAAATAAACTCCAACGGCCACGTCGGTAAATGCCAGTGTACGCAAGAAATGTGGACTCGAAACGGAAATAGTCAGCATAACCAAGATCCAGTTTGTATGACGGTTGCATTGGGAGAGACGAACGAATCTCACAGTCCCGTCTATACGACGATAGCAGTCAAAGAAGAAGAAGGTAAGACGCTTTGGCTCGACAATCAAAGTCATGCGTCATCATCGGTAAGCTGCAGCGACGACGACGTCAGCTGGCAATGGCCGACCACCTTCTGGACCCAGTTTAAAGTCTTGAGCCAAAGGAATTTCCAAGAAGCGCGCCCTCGAATGCTCTCCAAACTCAATTGGGTCCAAACCATCGCACTCGGAATCATGGCCGGCCTTCTCTGGTTTCAACTCCAAAGGACCGAAGAAAGCCTTCATGATATCCAAGGTTGGATGTTTTTCTCAACCACGTATTGGATGCTTTTCGCCCACTTTGGAGCTCTTTCTTCATGTAAGTTTATTTCATCCTAAAATATTTTGTTTTAATTTAAATTTTAGTTCCTCCAGAAAGAGAAGTGATAAATAAAGAACGACAGTCCGGAGCGTACCGACTGTCTGCGTACTACCTGGCCAAGATGGTCGGTGAACTTCCTCTCACGATAACACTGCCAGCTGTGTACCACATCATTTCCTACCCGATGTTAGGCCTACACAGCCCAACCGTCTTCATTACTTTATTAGGTTTCCTCCTACTCAACACCGTAGTTGCCCAGGTTCGTTTTTTGCCTACAATAACGATTTTTTTTTATATTTAATTTATTGCAGAGTGTCGGATTCTTTGTTGGGGCTTGCTGTATGGACATGCAAGTTTCGATAACGATAAGCGCCCTCTACACTCTGGCGACGCAACTTTTCGGAGGCTACCTCGCAACAAACATTCCACCTTGGCTCAAATGGATGCAGTACCTCAGCATGGTTCACTACGCCTACCAAAACATGCAGATCGTAGAATTCAGCGACGGAGCTAAAATTCTGTAAGTTCCTACAAAAACCAAATGAAAATCCTACGTGGGAGGTTATAGTTTATAATGCAGCAGGTGGGCCAACATAAAGGGGAAGACAAACAAATACACAAAGGAAAGGGAACTTGTAAGGCTTAGATTTCTCAGAAAGTCAGAGATAAGGGAAATCCGTTTAAAAAGGATCAAACAGCGTACAAAAAACATAAGTGCTCAAAACATACGTCTTTCAACACTCGGGAGGTTTTAGGTTATAATGCCACAGGTAGGCCAACATAAAGGGAGAAACAAGGAAACACTGGGAACAAAAACAAACTTTGAAACAAAATTTTAATCATAAATAATAATAAATTTTAATTTTTAGATGTGCACCGCAGTCAAAATTTGAAGTGTGTAAAAACTCGACGCACATACCCGTCGTGGACATCCTATCCTCGCAGGGGGCGTCGCTCCCCCTTTGGGCGAACACGTTAGTCCTCATACTCTTTTTTATAGTGTTCAGACTACTCGGGTACCTCGTCCTGAGGTACTTCAGGCGGCCCAAGTGAAAGCCGCCGACCAATCCCCGCACCAAATACTCGGCTGTGCAATCAACATTTTCTTCCGATTCCCTTATAAATAAACAGTGCCTTCAAATAAAAGAAAAATGGAAAAAGAAAATGATATCCTGTCCGTAGACAGCAACTTTTTTTTTACTTACATTTTAGTATCTATTATTTATTAGATTATAAACGCTTGTGATTTGTATATTTTTGGTGATGATACCTGAATATTGTAATATATGTATAGCTTGTAAAAGTCATATAACTTATTATCCAAAGTGGATCTTTTTTATTTTTTGTGTTCGGGACTCCAGGACAATCGTACTAGCCTCAGGAAAGTCTCCAAAACCTAATGTAATATATTGTAAACACCTTGTGAATAATTAAAACACTTTTGACTGTTTTTGTATACGGTTAATCAAATTTTTATATTTTTTGTGGGTTTCTTTGAAGCATTTGATTTAAACAAAAACTTTTCCTAGTCTTAAACATGATTTAAGGCCTTAAGATCTCATTCGGCCTTTCGGAAACAAATTTTTCAAAATTCTTTTCTCGTTTATTTGGAAATTTTTAAAAAGGAGTCAAACGTGTCATTTAAAGCTTTTTGTATTATAAGACTTGTTATTTATATCGACATCTTTTTTTCTTTTTCTTTTATTTAGGTTAAGTGTTTTAGTTCTTATTATTGTATTTTTATTGCATACTTTTTTGTTCTTTTATGTCAGTGTATAAATTTCACTTTAATCTTTGTTAGATAAAATGTAAATAATAGATTATTTTATTGAACAAAATGCATTTTTATTAAACAAAATGTTGAAACCTTCCCACGAGTCTTACCAGGTTCAGTAGTAAGCCAGTCTGGCTCATTTTCTTGGCAGATTTTATTCCTTTCAAGCAGAACCTTATTGTATGAGCAGCAAGAGTAAGGAGGAACTTCCTGGACAGATATATAACCTTTTTGATTAAGGAAGGTTAGAAGAGGATTATTCTAGGAGAAAAAAAAATTCCCTAAAAGAGCTTTGGAACGGTATATTTATCCAGGATCAAAGTTTCTTCTTCAATTTAAGTGATCAATCGATTACAGGAGAAAATCTGAGCTAAAAGGAAAAAAGAATAAAATATAAGCCG
Organism: Orius laevigatus; assembly: GCA_018703685.1. Classification (NCBI taxonomy): domain Eukaryota; kingdom Metazoa; phylum Arthropoda; class Insecta; order Hemiptera; family Anthocoridae; genus Orius; species Orius laevigatus. The sequence continues at coordinate 287,432 of JAGWEN010000098.1, read as the reverse complement.
TTTGTTGAACTGTCACTCAACAGATCGCTCCACTAGCTTTTCCTGCTGTACCTACTGATAAATAAAAATAATAGACATTGAAGTAAAGATAATATTTAAGGTACGGCACATTAAGTTAATTTTATAGTTTGACACTATTCCTTGATGTTGTGTACCAGATCTCTAGCTTTGCGACTTTACCTACTTTGATAGTTGATAAATGATAATACTAAGGTTGGTCCACTGCCTTCTGCCTTCCCAAGGACCAGCAGGAGTCTATTAATGTTTGAAACGATTTTTATGTGAACATACAATTCGCTGAAAACGTTGAATCAGCCCACTCCTTAAAGGAGAGCCTTAGGTAAATCCTTTTGGTTTTTACATCCAAGGTGAACTTGATGACGAAATGAGTATGTAATTTTTATTAATTTTTACTTTATTTTTCATTTTTGAATCAATAAAATTTTTTTGTACAAAGTGAAGAAAAAACGATGTATCTGAATAAATAGTAAAATAAAAAATCAGTCTTTTCTCATGAAAGGCAACACTGATGGGCAGAACTCAACTGCAGTCTGTTGGCACTTTTTGGAACTCACTGAACGCAAACAAGGTTAGAAATTCGAGGTTATGATTGAATTTTACAATCTTATTCAGTGGTCATTTCGGAAGGAGGAGAATATGAAGTCGTTTCTCCCAATATGGTTTCGTCCGGAGTAAAAATTAAGACGTTTTCCGTGTTCTTTTCGATGGTCATAGTCGTCGGTTCTGTTTGTGTCGTTTCTTCGTTCTCGGTGGTGATTTCGCTTTGGGGATAAGACGAAGTCGAATCTCCGCCACACGGTTCCGAACCGCACAGCTCGCTTATTACCTCTTTTACAAACGGAGGTTCTATCCCATCGAAATTTTCTTTTTTCGAGATGATCTCATTTTGAGAATCGTGATGAACTACGTCATCTCCATGCTCTTTCAGAATCTTGAAGATTTCGCTCTCTTCAAATAAATCCTCCTGAGAAACTTTATTGTCGCTCTTCACAGGAGACGATTTCACCCCAACTAGTAAAACAAAATTGGTAAAAAAAAAAAAAAAAATCAAATAAAGGTTGCCAAAATCAATCTGCAACCTTGGATTTTGAACTTTTAGACCAAAATATAATTTAAAAAAATTGTAATATTTTTAATTATGGCAATAAAAAATGACCTACCTGCCAAAACAAAGACGAGAAGGAGATAGAACGCGTTCAGACTCATGATTATAACTGAAAATAAGTTAAAAAATATTCGCTTGGAGGCTTGGATGTTGAGTCATCTTTATTTCGCCTCTCTCCGTCCCCGTTCCCTCTCTTTTAACTGGCTCAAGATCAGAGCCGATAATACGATCCTTTGTTCACTCCGAAAACTAATCTCAAAATCTGAATTAGAAAGAAAAACACATTTTTTATATCTAATTTGTGTCAATGGAACAGTCTTGATGAGATATCATCGCTGATTATTTGAAAATCACATAAATATCTAATAAAAACGATCCTAAGGACGAGGAAGATCCTTGAGTTGAGGAATTTTTTGTTGCGATTTTTTCTATTTTGAATGGACTTTCTTAACTTTGAGTGAAGGTTGGGGAAACTGAAGAAGATTTGTGACTTCAAAGTCCCCAAAATCACCCAAAAAGGAAACTATTTGGTTTTATCTAGATTAGGGCCACTAGTTTGAGTTTTCGTCTCCCTTCCTAATACGTTTCGTCCGCCATTATGAAAAAACGGTTCCAAATCGGCAATTTTTTCATTTTATAACCTCTAGCTCGAATACTATGCGTTCTAGCAACTTGATTACTAAATACAAAATGAAAGATCATTAAATTTGGCGTCTAATGAATTTTGAAAAGTTCAAATCGGTCGAGTTATTCAGGAGATATTGATGGTCAAAGTGGAGCATTTTTTTGTAGAACAGAAAAATCCAAAACCATTATCCCCTTCCGACATTTAGCTTGGTCAGTTCTTTTAGAAGAAGCATTTGAAATGTGTCGACCTGGGGGCTAAAACCAATCACTTATCATCGAAACCGCATGACCAACTTGGCCCCAAGTATGACCCAAAAAAAATTTTTTTTTCTTGGCCATTTTCCCACGAGAAAGTTCACATCATAATTTTTCAACAAAAAGCAATGGCAAAACACTGGTTTGAAAATTTTTGTCTAAAAAATATTCTTTTTCGTGACAGTTGGGCTAAAAGAGGAAGCAGATAACTGGTTATGATAGCGATTCGGATGCTACCAGTGACAAGGTCTGGACCATTAATGTGCTTAAAAGCCCTTTTTTGTTCGTGACGAAAAAAATCCTATGTAAACAAACGAAAAGGTCGAAGTTCAGTGACGTAAGCCCTTTCACCGGTCTCTTTCAAGGCGAACGCTTTTTCGATGAGGAAGACACACAAAAAATTCGGATAACAGCAACAAAAAGTCGCAATCTTCGAATAATAAAATTTCTCGTCATGAGCAAACAGTGGGAACTTTCAAAATTTCGTTCCTTATGAGGAAAAAAATAATTTTCTTTATCTTTATGCACCCAGAAGTAGCAATTTCATTAATAATTGAAACGTTATATAAGGAAACTTTTACTTGAAATGAAGTTTGTTCAGAATGTTTTATTCTCATCTTCAGTATTCCAATGGTAGGAACTTTCCGAGATCTAATTTTAACAAAGTTGGAGGAAAATTAGCTTTAAAATGCCTTAAAAGGATGCAGAATTTCCTTGCCCACACAGGTTTCCGTCTAAGATTAGGCTCGATTTATTTTCATTGTTTTCTTTTTCGAAAACGGTTATTCGACGTCTATTCTTGTGTTGGATTGTCTCGAGTCAATGAGTGCTTGAAATACCTACCCCAGGGGTGGAGGGCGTCCCAAGTGGGGGCGTCCGCCCGATGAGGAATACGACAGTTTGGACCCAAACGACTCACATACATCATGGTCAGTATTTTACCTTAAATATACGACCAAAAATTCAATTTTTTTTTTAAATTTCATTTTTTAGGATGAAGACGAACAAAAAATGGCAAGTAAGTTTTTTAAATCAAAAATTTTTATATCTTTTGTTATTATTAGAGCATTCTCATGTCATAAAGTGTTAAAAATGATTGACAGCCACCTGTGATATTTTTTTCCGCACCGTCCCATGAGAATGCTCATCCATCATCCGTATTGGGTTCTAAAAGATAACAGTCAAAAATAAACGCTCGTTTAGGACAAAAATATTTATAAAGTAAAAAAGCAGTGGTTCCCAAACTGGCGTAAGCTGTTCCTAGGGGCAGGCTCAAGATTTTTTATTTTTTTTTTTTTTTAAGTATCCCCAAAAATTAGTTTTTCTCTTTTTTCTGAACATATTTTAAGACTATTTTTCATCAAAAACCTCAAAATCGACATTTTTAATGCCTAATTTTCGTCCAAAAACCTCAAAATCAAAGTTTTAAGAGCCTTTTTTAGTCAAAAATCTCAAAATCAAGGTTTTAAGAACCAAATTTTCATCAAAAACCTCTAAAGCCAAATTATTGTTTAAAAAAACAACCTCAAAATCATGATTTCAAGAGCCAATTTTTCGTCAAAAAACCTCAGAATAAGCGTTTTAAGTGCAATTTATTTTGTCCAAAACCTCAAAATCTACATTTTTAAAACCCCAATTTTCTTCAAAAACCCCAAAATTAACATTCAAATTTTTTTTTGGGGGGGGGGCACAGGTTTTCATTTGTTCAAAAGGGGGCGCACTGTGAAAAAGTTTGGGAACCTCTGTAATAAAGGAAGCTAACAAAAATTCCAGTTTCGTGAAATGAAAAAATTCCTTTTTTTGAACATCTTCCTCTTTTTGAAGAATATTGAAGTTTTCATGATGGCGAAGTAGTTAGGAAAAATAAAAGAAAAGTAATTAAACCTCACTGGAAGAAAAGACAAAAGGCATTCTTACAAGTGCTTTTTGTTTAAACGATCTCCATTCTCCGAGTGGCGTCTTCTCTTTTTAACGTTTTCAACCCCTTAATGTTGCTTTTAAAGTTTAATTTCTAATCTTTTGTTTTACTGCTTCCTGAAGACGAATCGCCTTGAAATTTTTAGGGATTTTTCTTATTATATTAAGGCGGAGACGACCATTATTTTTTTTTTTGTTTCTGAGTCAATAGATCGCAGCAAATTCGGCCCCAAAAGTTTTTTCCTCATTTTGGGCACTAAAAATGGTCCGATTTTTTTTTTCTGAAAAGCGCATTCTCATTGGTTCGTAAAACTCTAGACTGATACGAGAGCACTTTTTCCAAAAAAAATTTTCTTCCGGAAAATCGAGAAACGAATTTTCCGGGAAAACTTTTTTTCAAAAAAATATGGTACACGTTTTGTAGGGTACGACGAGCTGTTTCCAAATCTGTTAATAATTTTAAAATCGGTTAAAAAACGCCGTCGTAATCGCTGTTACAAGATTTAGACGGTGCGGGGGGTGGGGAGTATCTGGGGGTCGTATATAAAGATTAGAAGGAAAGCTTTGCGATCGTGCAAGAGATTTTTGGAAAATTTCAAGACACAGGGAGATGAAAAATGTTGAGTGTCCACTCAAGCTAAAAAAAAAAATTTTTTTTTCCAATAGTGCTCCGAAAGGCGTTTCAGATGTTCGACACGACGAAATCCGGTTTTATCGAAACGACCAAAATTTCGACGATATTGAACACGATGGGGCAGATTTTCGACGACGGCGAACTCGGAGGTGTCATCGAAGAGGTCGACGTCGAAGGTAAAAATCATTTACGATTTAAAAATAAACTTAACGGTTCGTTTCATTTAGATGATTTCTTAATTTGCCTATGCAGCCCTAACTTTTTGGCTTTACATCAACATTCTTGAAAAAAGCAAAATTTTTCATTAGCGAAAGTGTTTGGTTTTTAAAATTAGACGAAAAAAAGTTCAGTTTACTGAAAAAAAGAACAATTCGATTTTAATTGGTCAATGATTTAAGAGCCTCTGACAATTAAAGGAATGGTTTGACGCTTTGCCAAATTATAAACTTAAAACTAATGAGTGGTTGAACGTTTTTTCTAATTTTGTAAATGGAATTTCTTTTTCAGGAACGGGTAAAGTGAATTTTGACGGATTTTGCGAAGTTGCGGCCCACTTTTTGGAAGAAGAGGATGCTGAAGCGATGCAAGAAGAGTTGAAAGAGGCTTTCCGACTTTACGACAGGGAAGGTTTGTGATTTGTGGGAGTTGGAGAACCAAAAAGGGAAAATGATTTCACGGCTGAGGTTGATGACTCAATCGTTGACTTGGCAGAGGGTCGACAGCTCCTTATAGAAATCCAAAATATTATTTCTTTTTTCGTAGGACTTCAACCAAGAAATGACCTGTCTTCCATAAACGCCCTAAAATTTTAACTTTTTGGTTTGGACTAAAATGGAGTTTTTAGACCATTTTTAGAGTAAGAAACACGAATCTGAGGTCAGTTTGACCCAAAATTTTAATTTTTTGATTCCATCCAAAATATGATTTTTAGACCATTTTTAGAGTAGGAAACACGAATCTGAGGTTGGTTTGTTGATGTAAAAACATTTTTTTCACCAAATACAAGGGGTTCTTTCCACTTTTTGACCAAAAATTTTAATTTTTTGATTCGGTCTAAAATGTTGTTTTTAGCTCATTTTTAAGTTTAAAAAAAACGAATCTGAGGTCGGATTTAAAAAAAAATTTTTTTTCTCCATAACCCAAAGGGGGCACTTAGGCCTTAAGGAGCCGTGAAAACAGTTTTTCAATGATAGCTCATAGAAAAATGATCCGATCTGGACCGGACTTTTTTTAAAATGAAGCTTATTCATTTATCTGCGCCATGAACTAAACTTATTGTAATATTATTTAATCTTTATATTTAAAAAATATTGTTTAAACTTTTTTTTTTTTTACTTTTTAGTTTAAGGCGCTCCACATACTGAAAAAGATAGGTGTGCAAATTTTGAATTAGTTCGGCTGATTCAATCTTTAGTAATCATTGAAATACTTATTCAATAAGTTTAGAATGACGCTGGTATTTAAACCAATCAGAGACCAGTTGAATGAGTGGGGATGGGCGGGAGGGAGGGAGGAGATCGTGTTATGTGGGTTTCCACCGAGATAGAGAGACAGGCGCTACACGGCCCCTTAACCATACTTTTTCGACCCAAAATTTTCATTTTTTGATTCCGTCCAAAACGTAGTTTTAAGCACTTTTTTAGGGTGAGAAACACGAATCTGAGGTCAGTTTGACCCAAAATTTTCATTTTTTGATTCCGTCCAAAATATGAATTGTAGACCATTTTTAGGGTAAAAAACACGAATTTGAGGTCAGTTTGTTTATAAATTATACAAATGTTAATGCATCTTGTTAGTGGAAGTGGGTTCCCCTTTTGCTCCCCAGGGTAACAAGTTAGCTAACCTACCTCTTAAGTCTTACGCCCAACCAGAAATTAGTTGTAGGAGGTGATAATCTCGAATTCGCGTTCCCTTATGTTTTGATGATGCTTTTGGTCAATAGCAAGTTTTCACTCCATGACAGTAAAGATAGTCGAAATTGTTTTTTTACCACATATTTTTTTTGAAAATAACCCGACAGATAATTCAGTTTAAACCGACAGGTAACGGATACATAACGACGGGCACGCTCAGGGAAATTCTCGCCGCTCTCGACGACAAACTCAATAACGAAGATCTCGACGGGATGATACAAGAAATCGACACTGACGGTTCAGGAACGGTCGATTTCGACGGTACGTTCGAATTTTTTTTCACTTTTTATAAGCAGGTGCACTTTAAAAATAAAACCCTACCAGATTTTACTGGAATTTCACAAAGGCCAAAATTATATTCTTCCCGTTACGAATCCACACTTGGCACCCGGTACGCGACAAATTATTTACGTCCTTATAAATTTTTAGTTTTCTCTTTTAAACAAACAAAAAAAAAGTTCCTATTTTTATAATTTGATTATTTCAACGTTAAAAAGACAAATATTTTTTAGGTACAAGGAAATTTGGCACAGAGACAAATTTTTCTAATTTCCAGACCATTTTTTGTATAACCTTGTCCAGATTTTATAAAAATAAGATATTTTATATTTAGTTTTCTTTATTTTTCACGTTTAAATTTTGGATGTTTTTCTGTTAGGTAATGTCATCCATTGGTATCAGTGAATTTAATGTGGGATGCCCTCAAATAACCTTTTTTGTTACAGAATTCATGGAGATGATGACCGGAGAATAAAGAAAAAAAAATTGAATTCCATTTTTTGTTGCATTTTAAAAAAAACAGTTTGTTCGAAATTCCAATATGTTGATTTAATTAAAAAAAAGTATAATTTTCGTGTATTTTATTTGTTCCTTTGAAATGCTGCTTTGCTTTGTTTTGATGGTTATTTTCCGCCTGGGGATATCATTGCGAAAGGTCGTAGGTGGAATAAGTGCGGAGGAAGGAGAGTTTTCCTTTATGGTGAGTCTCCAATGGAAGGAGGGGATGCATTTTTGTAGTGGGAACCTTTTAGATATGAAAACCGTATTGACAGCATGCCATTGTTTGGCGATGAATTACAATGGACATCGGATAGCTTTTGTCCTTCAAGAAATCATCGTCGTCGGCGGCTCGGTGAACCTAAGAAGCGACCAGATCCAAAGACGTCGGATTGCCAGTTCGGTCTTTCACGAAAAGTGTCATCCAGAAAAATACGGTTGGTCTTTCGACTATGGCCTTTATATTTTGAAAACGCCATTTTTACAATATACAAAAATCGTGTTGAAGCCGATTCCTTTGTTTTCTACTAATCGAGATGAGACGATGATTCAAATAGAAGAAATGACGAAAAGTAATAAAAGTTGCTGGTCTGCAGGATGGGGTATGCAAAAAGTCGTCGAAAACGGATCGCTCTACTCTGTAAGCTCTGATGTATTAAAGAAGATCAACGTGAGATTAGTCGATAGGAGGTTTTGCCGCAAAAGTCTTTGTAAGGAGCCTAAAAAGAGATGTTTGGCCGAAACAGAATTGAAGAGTTGGAGTCAGATTTGCGGCATGGGTCCCGAGGAGCAAGACGTTTGTGAAGGAGATTCAGGAAGTCCTTTGGTTTGCGACGGCTTCGTATTTGCCTTACTCTCTTGGGGTCCAGCTTGTGGTGAATATCCTTACCCTTCGATGTACTCGAGCATTCATGAAATTCTAGACGTCTGGGTAGCAAGTTCTTCATCTTCTTTGAGCATCTCTTTTATCTCTTGGACATTTCTTGTTAATAAAATGTTTTAAGCATATGTTTTCTGTACAAATCGCACTAAAACATGGTAGAGTGAACCTTTTGTCCTAATATCCCTTTTGTCCCTTTAAACCTTTGATGGAAACGTTGGACACTATCTCTCTCGCAATAATGAACGTGGGTGAGTTGAGTCCGGGGATATTTTAGACAACCGGTGATTTTGTAAGCCTATTTCTACTGCATAATAGAATTTTAAGAAAGAACCTATAATGAGAATAAACATGATTTCATTAATTGCTCGAATGTAGTTAGTAGGGGTAGTTAGTGGGAGGAGTAGGGGGTAGTTAGTGGGAGGAGGGGGTAGTTAGTGGGAGGAGGGGGTAGTTAGTGGGAGGAGGAGGTAGTTAGTGGGAGGAGGGGGTAGTTAGTGGGAGGAGGGGGTAGTTAGTGGGAGGAGAATGTAGTTAGTGGGAGGAGAATGTAGTTAGTGGGAGGAGGGGGTAGTTAGTGGGAGGAGGAGGTAGTTAGTGGGAGGGGTCGTTAGTGGGAGGAGGGGGTAGTTAGTGGGAGGAGGGGGTAGTTAGTTGGAGGAGGAGGTAGTTAGTGGGAGGAGGGGGTAGTTAGTGGGAGGAGGAGGGGTAGTTAGTGGGAGGAGTAGGGGGTAGTTAGTGGGAGGAGTTAGTGGGAGGAGTAGGGGGTAGTTAGTGGGGGTAGTTAGTGGGAGGATTAGGGGGTAGTTGGTGGGGGGAGGTTGGGGAGTAGGGGTAGTTGATGGTGGTAGTATTGGGGAGTAGGGGGTAGTTGGTGAAGGTAGAAGGGGGAGTAGGGGGTAGTTGGTGAAGGTAGAAGGGGGAGTAGGGGTAGTTGGTGGGGGGAGTAGGGGTGGTTGGTGGGAGGAGTAGGGGGTAGTTTGTAGGGGTATTCAGTGGGAGGAGTAGGGGGTAGTTAGTAGGGGTAGTTAGTGGGAGGAGTAGGGGGTAGTTAGTAGGGGTAGTTAGTGGGAGGAGTAGGGGGTAGTTAGTAGGGGTAGTTAGTGGGAGGAGTAGGGTGTAGTTAGTAGGGGTAGTTAGTGGGAGGAGTAGAGGGTAGTTAATGGGGGTAGTATTGAGGAGTAGGTGGTAGTTAGTGGGAGGAGGTGAGGGGTAGTTGGTTGGGATGGTGGTGCAGGTAGTGGTAGTGGAGAGTAGTTGGTGGGAGAAGGTCTGTGGTGGTTGGTGGGAGGTGGTGAGGGGTAGTTGGTGGGGGATGGTGGTGTAGGTGATGCTAGTTGGAGTGTTAATTAGGTTGGTGGGAAAATGGGGCTGGTGGTTGTAGATAGGTCCATGGAGGGGAGAATTTTAGAGAAAGTTATTTCGTCGGCCATACCAGAACTGTCAGAACCTAACAGGATAGTAGGACTAGGATTAGGAAAGCCATTTCGAGATAATCAAATTATTTGCTGAATGTTATTTTTAAACGGATACTTGAGATATAAATCGATCTAGCTAATTTGGTCGTAAAGGGGCGAGGGCGGTGGAAGACACGTGTCACAATCAATTACCATAGTTAACTCAATAATACCCACGTGTAATCCCTCAGAAAACACTCGAGTCCTTGGCAATAATCCCCGGAAACGGCGTCCACGTAATAAATTAATTCCGGATCAATTTTTTACCGTCTAAATATAAATTTTTCAACCTACCTGTTTTTTAATTAAAAAAAGGGAATGGAGAGGAGGGTTGGGAAATAAAGAAGAAAACATTGCAATTAATTTTTCGTTGATTAAAATAAATTACTACAATCTAAGCAAATATTTTCTAATTGTCTACATCCCGAGCCTATCTCGGAGGTTGATGGTGCTTTTTCATTAGATCTTCGAATTACAAGCTACGTTTGGCTAACTAAGCTATTAAAGTCTGCGGAGACGCGTGCTCGACTAGCCGGGACTTCATTTTCAGCTCCTGGACATTTCCTTTTTACAAATTAAATTTTTTTACAAAAATAAAACATTCAGTTTTCTACTTTTTGAGGCGAAAAAACAAGAAAGGAGAACGGGACGTCACAGAAAAGCATAAACCCATCGAGGACTATTAGGGAACCCATAGCTTAACGAAGAAAAGTGCGTTTTTCTTCCAAATAATGACCAAAATTTCTGTGTCCCTCAACTCCTCCCTTATTTTTTTTACCTCACCCTTTTCAATAAAACCTTTAACATCTCTATTTCTACGTGTGCCTACTTGAACTAATACAAAAAAATTTGGTTATATATAATTTTTGCCCATATAGGGCCTTTCAATCTCTTTCCTTTGGCTAATAATCCAGGTACGTTTCGTTATAAACCAATAACCTTATTTACAATAATGGGGATGAAATAAAAAATTGTCGAACTCTCATATTTTTCCATGCAGTCTTCTATGGTTTTATTCCGTGAGAGGTTGCCAGTTTTGGATTTGTTCCATGGGATTTGCGAAAGCCGAACTCCAGTGCGTAAGAGCTTTTCCTCGGGCGAACATATACGATCCGAGGACGCATTTTCCAATAAGTTTATCTGGAAAAAAAATTAAATATTTTACTCCCAAAATTTGATAGCGTAGTGGTTAGCATTTTAGAGTGCCGATTTGAAGATATGGGTTCGAGTCTCCCTGGGAACTAATTTTTTTTGTATTTATTCTGATATCAAATTTTTTTATCTTAATTATATTTTTCTTTCTTTTGATTATTAATAAAAAAAGGATTTTTTAAACTTTTTTTCAGGTTTTTCGCTTTTATCTTGTTAGAAGTTAATTGAAGCTCGTTAAGGCGGTGATTTAACTTTTTGTGTGTTTTTTACGAACAAAAAGTGACAAAGTCGATAAAATACAAAGTCTCCTTTTATGATATTTAAATTATTTTATTTGTCCAATCGAAGTTTTCTTTAAAAGAAACTCATTTGTCGGGGACGATAAGGGCTTAAGCTTGTTTGTGAGTGCAATTTGAAAGGATTGCCTTCTTTCTCGCCCTTCAAGCCGATTTATAGCGAGAGTTACGCAATCGGACAAACCAAATTTACACCCCATTTCGGTAAAGAAATTGGAAGAAAAATTTGAACTTTCGGTCTAGCTTTTAAGTCTTCTATGTCTCCTCAAAACTTGGATACTTGAACACTCGAGATCGATAATACTCTAAGGAGCTTCCAATCTGAAAAACGGAAGTTATCAAACTTTTAAAACTCGGGAAACACTTTTTCCTGACGTGGTCCAAACCAAAAAAATCTTCGTTTTAGCAAATTTTTGTGAATAAAGTTGATAAATCGTTAAAAAGTCAAATGTTTCTTGTTTTTTGGGCGGATAATTGAATCATGACTTCGCATAGAGTTGTTTAATTCATTAGGGAGTCCTTTGTATTAGCGAGTTGGTGGAAATATCGAAACTTTTGATTACCACCCAAATACATTCGGTAATTTACTCTTCAATGCTTTATTGCCTTTTTTAAAATAAAGTTGTTTTACCTTTTCCGTATCCTTGCTGAGGTTGGAAGACCTGAAGGCTAAGGCTTGTGACGTCAATATTGGCTTGCGGGACTCTGAAATTGAAACCTTGCGAATATTTCGGATCGTTTCCTCCCTTGATGTTCGACGTCCTCTTTACTTTCACGGTGTGCCAATGCTGATTCAGAGTCAGTCTTACATATGTTTCATCTTTTCCGGATTCATTAAGCTTGAAAATATAACAAAACATAAAATTTAAAGCTTTTAAAAAGTGGAGGACCTACTAAAGATTATTCAGGATATGGATTCTGGATGGTCCTGTCATAGAAAAGATGTACTCCAATAACTTTACTTTACCACCACCTTTCTCAACTGTACAGCACATCCTAAATATCGTGACTCTTTGAAATGTATAGCAAACGACTTCAAAATCATGGGTTTCATTTATTTTAGACGACCATGTACATGGAAATAGGTTAGTTAAATATTCTCTTTGGATATTAGCTTATTCGAATGCAATTAATTTCGTACGCAATGGTTCTGAGTAGTAACAAAGAGATTTCTAATTATAAGGCATAATAACCACCCTAATCAACATGTGGAATTTTTTTGAATAATTTATAAGGTAAAAGTGTCTTAGCCACAGAAGGCAAAACTGATCATCTAATCCACTCAAACATCCTTTTTGATTAAATAAAAATTCAAAATAGGTCAAAATAACACAAATAGAACCTTGGCCCTTACAATGCTTTTCTGACACCTTCAATTAGTCGAAAGTCTTGACGTTTGTTATTTTTATTCTGGCTATTTTACTTCATTCATTGTCTTTTGGATTAGGACCAAAATACAAGTTATGAATAACCACTTTAATTCGTTGAATTAAATTCTTGAGTGAATTTTTCGTGTTGAAAGGGGCACAAAAAGGCGGATAATTAAAACTTTGTGAAGAGATAAAAAGATGCAATTTTATTTTAAATGTTGCTTTAAGAAAAAGGCGACGAAATAAGCGAGACCCATTAACGTTAAGGGATCGCCTTAATAACTTCTCATCAGGTCGGGGCTTAAAGGGCACGCTCGATTTCCCAGAGAACATATTTCCGTAACTGTGCTCGTTTTCAACGGAAATTTGAAATATTTAGAGATATTAATTCTTGTAAAAAAAGGAATTTCATTTCAAAACAGGAAGTTTTAATAAAAAATAGAATTTTTTTAGAGTTTTTTTGAATGAGGGAATTCTACTATTCATGAAGTACATTTATTGTTTCCAACTTTCCAACTTTATTTGAATAATTTATTTTTTGAATGAGAAATATTTATTTCTAATTTTTACTTATACAAATATCTTTCTAAAAAATTTATTTACCTACATTTTGTGTGTGTGCGTGTGTTCTACCTCCCCTGAATTCATCATACCTATGAAAATTCCATCCTCTTTACGAATAATTTTACGAGTCAAGAGGCAATTGACTACATATATGGAACATGAAAACAAGTATTGGTCTGGTGCTACCACTAATGAAAACTTCCTCAAAACCTACATCACAACACTTCAATATAACCTCCCCCCACTTCCCCACATAGCCTCCCTCCATGATTAAAAAAAAATCCTGTTTTCTCACTCTCCTTACCTAGGATAACCGAGCGAGTTGGAAAATTGCTGCCACCAATTTCTATATTTACTGATGAAAGTAAACAGAAAAATAAAATTTTTAGACGAAAATAGAAGCGTCCAACCTCGCAGCTGAGTTACCGCGACCATTATCATCCTCCGCATGACTAAACCGCCTAAATCCGTCTTCAAAAGAGGCAAAATATTTCATTCGACTAAGCCAAAAAAAAAAAAAAAAAAAAAATTAACATAAAAGAGAGAACTGGAAAATCGACTCGCTTATTTCATTATCTGTCGACGATGGGGGAAGAAACGAATATTTTTGTAAATGGAGGGAACTGATGATTTCATTTTCTTTACGCCCCGAGCCCGTAAAAAAGAACTCCCGAAATCGTCAAAAAAGCCCATTCCTTCGTTTTTAGCGCTAAAACGGTTTATAATAACGTCATGAAATAATTTATACACCTTATATTCTAAATGGCCTCAAGCTTTTAAACAAAAGGGATGATTAATTATCCTGGGACGGGAAAATTAAGAAAAATAAAAGTTTTACCTTGATATTTCTCCCAGCGATGACTGAAACGGTGAGCCGATGGAGGTTTTCGTTATAAAACAAGGCGACGAGGAGTTCACCCAAATCTGAATTCGGACCATCAGTTTCCTTCAATCAAAAAGTTTATTTCTAATTAATTAAATTAAAATTATTGATTGAAAGCAATGAAAAAGTTTAAACGATTTGATCTTCCTGTACAATTTTTGGTTCAGCCATATTGTGTGCTTTTTTCCTCTAGCTAGGAAGATGTATAAAAGAAAAACAAATTTATTAACAAAATACTAATTAAATTGGTTGTTAAGGTGGATGTTTTTGCTCCAGAATTCTCAGAAGGCGCTCATTTTTCATTAGCTAAGTCTGAACACATCAGACGTCAAATCACGTTATTTCATTAATCACGTTTCATTTCTCAACCCCCACAAGGCGGTCTATTTATTAACTTTTCCCATGTACTTTTAGGATTTAGAAAAAAAAAATTAATGCGCTCAAATTTTAAAATATGACAGAACGTTTCTATTATGGTGCCAAAAACGTAATGACAAATGACTTTCTAACCGCTGTTTCCTTTTGTTATGGCTTAAAAGTCTTTTTTTAGACTTTCAGATATAGATAATCCAGTCAATCTAAGCCCGAAAAGTGCAAATAAAAAAAAGGTATTTTGTTTATCTGCCGAAATTTGTAGGGGTAGTCATTTTGAGCTAATATGATTTTTTTGGAGGACCAAACGTTTCTGAGCTACGAGGTCGCAAAAAAACCGGGGTTTCTATTTTGACCTCTTAAGGACAGAAAACGTCATTTAATCAAAAAAGTGTAGTTAATAAAAGTTGTAGAGAATTTAATTACCTTTAAAAACCAACTCTCAAAAAGCAATTAATGATTAATAGGCAGGGGTGGGGGTAAATTTAAAAAAATTTAAAAACTCATTCAAAATTTGAAATTTCAAAACATTTTATAACAACAAAATCAAAGCCTATAAAATTTGATGCAAATTTGATTTAATAAGATTTTTTTGTAAGACCAACCGTTCCTGAGCTACGAGTCTCCAAAAAAGCGGGATTTTCGAGTTTTTCCTATGAAAAAAGTCAGATTTTAGAAAAGTCGGAAAAAATCAAGGAAGGGGATATCCTATCAAAAAAAGTACTAAGTAAACGTAGTAGAGAATTCAATCTCCATTTAAAATCAACTATCGAGAAGCAATTAACGATCAATAGGACGAAGAGGGGGGTAAATTTCAAAAAATTAAAAAAAGTTTCATTCAATAAAATTCAAATTTCAAAAAATTTTGAAAAATTGTATAAATACAAAATTTAAGTGCATTAAATTTGCTACAAATGTGACTTAGTAAGATTTTTTGTAGGACCAAACGTATCTGAGCTACGAGGCGACAGGTCCTTCTGGGGTTAAAATTGTGCTTTTAAATTTACCCCCCTCAGGGGTATCAGGGGACCTACCCCTACAAATTTACTTAGATAAACAAAATACCTTTTTTTATTTGCCCTTTTCGGGCTTAGATTGACTGGACTATAGAAGACGAAATAAAAAAGTAATTCTGAAAGAGTGAATCCTTTTTTTAAACTCCTTTAGGAGAGAAGTTTCCTCTGATCCAATTAGCACTTAAATTTACTGTAGAGACCACCTGACGCTCTCCTTTTACCTCCTCCTCCCACCATTACAAGCCTTTCCATCTATCAAAGGCGTAAAGCTGGGAAATTCACAAGAATGTAGAAAACACGTTTCAATCCTATTAGCTTATTTATCAGAAAAATGGAATGACCAGAAGAAAGAGGAAAAAAAATCTACATGTTAAACTTTCTCATGACGAGTGATAAAAACTAAAACAGGGATGAAAATCATTAAGGACCCTCTTCTTGTCCGGTCGTTAACGAAACCTCCACCCCCCAGTGTTATTTATTAGTGCTCAAACTGATCGAATCTCGCACAGTCGTTAGCGGAGACTAGGACCATTAAAAGGGCCTTAAAAACTTTCACGAGTTTAGGTCGAAAAAATTAGCGGTAATAAAATTAAGAACCCTTTTTTTATGTAAGGAAAAACCTTCCATAAACCTACATCTGGATATTTAAGTAGACTAAATTTTTAAATAAAATGCCTAAAGAATCGCGTGAGTTGATATTTTAATATTCCTGCTAGAACGTTATTTCTTTCGTTTTTTTCTTGCGTGTTTAATTGTTTATCTAACAAGGTCACGGTGAGTGGTCGCCGATATGGCCAAATTTTTTTTTGGTGATTCTACATCAAAAAATAGTTGACACGTGTCCGAGCGTTTCTTCAAATGTGCCCCAGGAGGGGCGTGGCACCCAGTCAAAATACGAATTTGTCCAAATCGACAAACAGGCTATTGATTTTTATGTAAAATTGCACGAGGAGTCCAATGGCATCAATTAAAAAAATTTTAGGACCAATATTTTTCGAGTTATCGCTAAAAAACCGCTTTTGGAACTAAGTAAACTACCCCAAGAAAAATTTTATCTTCAAAAACAACATTATATTCGTACTCAACACCCCAAAAAAACCTATAGATATTAAATTTTATCAAGGAATAACTAAGAGAAATTTTTTTTATTTTTTAATCTCGATAAAATTTTATATCTGTAAGTTTTTTGGGATGCTGAGTACGAATATAATGTTGTTTTTAACAAGAAAATTTTTCCTGGGGTAGTTTACTTAGTTCCAAAAGCGGTTTTTTAGCGATAACTCGAAAAATATTGGTCCTAGAATTTTTTTAATTGATGCCATCGGATTCCTCGTGCAATTCTACACAGAAATCAATAACCTGTTTGTCGATTTGGACAAATTCGTTTCGACTAAAATTGAATCTGGATTGAAATATGAAGGGCCAGGGGGGGAAATGGATGAAAAAGTGATTTCGAGAAAAATCTGACGATTCTCATCTTTTCCCCCTTGTTGTTCTACCAGATGATAGTACTCCTTCATATCCCCTAGCGCTAATATCTCAAAATCGACAAAAAGCGACTTTCATCTTTTTTCCCCCTGAACCTTCATTTACCTTCTCAAGATCCATTTTGAGTAGTTCTAACTGATCGTTGGGATGTTCGGATGCAAGATGGCGTAAAGGAAAGGTGATATGACCGATCGTTCCGGAGCGTTTGTTACGGCCGCTGTCGACAACCGTCATCCTCAGCGAATGATCCGAAAGCTCCTTTTCTGAAACCTAAAATAAAATATAAATATCGCTAATTTTAATTGAAAACAATCTAATTGGCCAAAGTGAAGAACGGTGTCTGCTTAAATGAGGGAACGTTTAATTTCCCAAGCCGGATCTAATGTTAAAACCAAGGTCGGGGGTCAGCATCCATCAAACTGTTTATCCTCCCTCAGGGCAATCACAATAAAAAAAATTGTCCACTTTAATAAAACGTTTTCTCATCAATTTGGGGAGGAGGGGGGTGTGAAATATTTAACTTTTAAAGACGATAAATTACCTGAAAGACGAAAGTCTCATCGAAAAAGGGATTACAGGTCTTTTTCTTCTGTCTCGATTGTTGCACTCTTCTTTCATTAGGGACCAGATGAAGCCTGCGAAATTGGTTATTTTGTTTTAATGAAAGTATTAATAAATTATTTCCATTTTGTTTTTCTTTGTAAAATGGTTTTTCTTGAAGATTAATCTCGTTAATTTTGTTGAAAAGGGTTTTACGGATTTCTCGTCCGTAAAAAGCCTCTGATAAATTCGTTTCAATTGGACACCTTCGAATTCCAAGACCCTTTTTCAAGAACTTCAAGACGTCTCCTTATTTTCCTATTAATTTAAACGAAGTACGAAGGGTTTCGTTTAAATAGAATTTTAATGTGACATTTTAATTCGTAATTTTGAAATAGCGAACTAAAGACATTAGTGAGAGAATAAGGATTTCAAATATGTATCAACTACTGTAATTACCTTTGGGAATAAAAGAAAGTAAGTAAGACAAAAAACCTATTAAACTGTGCTAAAAACGACTACTATCTGTGCAAAATGCTGAAAGCATTTTGAGGCATTCTAAAACCTCCAGAAAAAAACTTCCTCGAAAATCGTAACAAAAAAATATCTCAAAAATCACCCTCTAGCCCAGAGGTTCCCAAACTTTTTCACAGTGCGCCCCCCTTTTAAACAAATAAAAACCTTTGCGACCCCCCTTCCCAAAAGACTGAGGTTTTTGAAGAAAATTGGGGTTTTAAAAATGTAGATTTTGACAAAAATTTGGCTCTTGAAACCTTGATTTTGAGATTTTGACGAAAAATGTCTCTTCAAACTTTGATTTTGAGGTTTTTTGACGAAAATTGGGCTTTACAATTAATGTTGATTTTGAGGTTTTTCGACGAAAATGTAGCTCTTAAAACCTTGATTTTGAGATTTTTGACGAAAAAAGGCTCTTAAAACATTGATTTTGAGGTTTTTGGACGAAAATTGGGCTTTAAAAATGTTGATTTTGAGGTTTTTGACGAAAATGTGGCTCTTGAAACCATGATTTAGCGATTTTGACGAAGAATGTCTCTTAAAACTTTAATTTTAAAGTTTTTGATGAAAAAAAGCCATGTTCAGAAAAAAAAAAGATATTTTTTGGAGAATATTTGAAAAAAAAAAATCTTGAGCCTGCCCATGCCTCCCCCCCCTGGGAACAGCTTACGCCCCGCAGTTTTTTAACCACTGCTCTAACCCTATGCTACTCCCTAAACCGCCCACTACTCCTATTCAAAACACTGATTTTCACCAAATTTTTGAGAAAGTTTTCTTTTTCGAGGTCCCACTTCCATAACTAACAAAACAGAACATACCAGACCTTTATATTTCATTTTTCGATTATACGTATGAATAAAAAACCGACTAAACCGATTCGGTTTAGCTAGTATTGCCCAGATACTAAGCACAACACTCGAAGGAAATGCCGAACTTTTACGCCTTGTTTTAAGGGGCAAAATACTAAACGCAACACTCGAAGGAAATGTCGAACTTATACGCCTTGAGAATTGTCACATACTAAAAATTTAAATTTTTTGCATCTTTAAATCCCCCCCCCAAAACCTTGTTATAAATAATTTATTGAATAAGTGAAAAATTGTAGTTGCTTAATTATGAACGAGAAAGAAAGAACCTTGAACCATAATGACCTCTCAGTACACAATAAAAAACCTTCGACCTTTCATTTTTAGGAAAATTTATCCAGAATGCTTATTTTATTTTATTTTTTTACTGGCCTAAAACGTTTTTGAATCTTTGATTTACTTTTGTGTGGGTTTTTTGACGTCTGGAAATCCCCGAGTGGAAAAAGGATCAGAGATTACTTTGTAAAAAGAGGGGCTACTTATGATGCAAGTGAGTCTCTCTTGTGGCTAAGTCCGTATTTTTCCACTGGGCTACGATCAATAAGAAGTTAAGAAAGGTTGAAGTTGAAATAATAAGACGAAATTATTTGAGGATCTGTCATTTGAAAAGAATGGCTAAGAAAATCGTTTTACAGGGCATTGGTTTCCATCCGTCTTCGCCCACGAGTTGATCGATAGCCAGATAAACGCTCCGGATAAAGAAAAAGGGGCTAAAGTGAAAATTTTGTCGGCTTACCTCACTATCGGATCGCATCCGTTAGCTGTCCCGACTGTACGGCTCGGTAAATTCTTCATTTTCAAAAGAGTGACCAAAAGCTTCTCACATCCGGGCTCATATCGAAGGTAAAACCAAACGCGTCCTAAATGACCTTCCGGATAATGAAGTTCGTCTTCTAAATCGCCCGGGTTTCTATAGAGGGCAGGGTCCAGTCCTCCCAAATGACCTCCGTATCCGCCTAAAAATGAAGAAAACAAAAAAATTCTTTTATCGACATTTTCGAAACAAAAGGTTTTCTATGGGTCGATCCCAATTTTAGTCTCTAATCTCGAGGAATAACAAGACCTCTTTGTTCACTAATGAAAGGACTCTCTCTAATTTCTATTAAACCTTTTTTAGTTAATAAAAAAAACCCAATCAAAGAGCTTAATGATTAAAAAATATACGCAGTTTCACAAGGTTTTCTCCATATTTAAATGTACAGGGTGTGCCATGTAACGTTACCCGCATTCAAAAAAATGGAAGTGAGCTGATGGGAGAGTCGAGGAAGGTAGGAGAGTGGTGGGTGGTGGTGGAATATTGGTGTGAGAGAGGGGGTGGTGATGGGTTGGTGGAGGGAGGTAGTGGAATGTTGTGGTGGGTAGGGGGGGTGAAAAAGGTGTGAAAAAGGGGTGAAAAAGGGGTGAAAAAGGGGTGAAAAAGGGGTGGAAAAGAGGTGGAAAAGAGGTGGAAAAGGGGTGAAAAAGGGGTGGAAAAGGGGTGAAAAGGGGTGGGGAAAGGGTGGAAAAGGGTAGAAAAGGGGGAAAGGTGGTGGAAAAGGGGTGGAAAAGGAGTGGAAAGGGGGTGGAAAGGGGGTGGAAAGGTGGTAGAAAGGGGGATGGAAAGGGGGGATGGAAAGGGGGGATGGAAAGGTGGGATGGGAAGGGGGTGGTAAGGGGGTGGAAAGGGGGTGGAAAGGGGGGACGGAAAGGGGCGGAAAGGGGCGGAAAGGGGCGGAAAGGGCGGAAAGGGGGCGAAAAGGTGGTAGAAAGGGGGGATGGAAAGGGGGGATGGAAGATGGTAAAGGGTGGATGGAAAGGGGGGTGGAAAGGGGGGATGTAAAGGGGGGGAAGTAAAGGGGGGATGGAAAGGTGGGATGGGAAGGGGGTGGGAAGGGGGTGGTAAAGGGGCGGAAAGGGGGCGGAAAGGGGTGGAAAGGGGGTGGAAAGGGGGTGGAAAAGGGGGATGGAAAGGGGGGATGGAAAGGGGGATGGAAAGGGGGGATGGAAAGGGGTGATGAAAAGGGGATGGAAAGGTGGGATGGGAAGGGGGTGGAAAGGGGGTGGAAAGGGGGTGGAAAGGGGGTGGAAAGGGGGTGGAAAGGGGATGGAAAGGGGATGGAAAGGGGGAGAGTGGGGTAGGTGATGGGTTAATGGAGGGAGGTAGAGGAATTATGGCGGGTGAGTGGGTGAGGTGATGGGAGAATGGAGGGAGATAGGAGATTGTTGGGGTGGGTTAGCGAAAGTGGGGGAGGTGATGGGTGATGGGTTGTGGGTGAGTTGACCGTGAGTGGAGGGAGATGAACTGTGGGTTAGGGAGAATGGAGGCAGTGATAGGAAAATGTAGGGAGGTAGTGGGATGTTGTGGTTGGTTGGTTGAGAGTGGAGGAAGTGATAGGCAAATAAAGTTAGGTAGTGGAGTGTTGCGGTTTATTCTTGCCATTTTTCTCAAATTCCAAAATTGGACAGATTCCCATTTTACATGCTGATTGATTTTGCACTTAACCAGGAGTATTATAAATTTTCAAAGAAGGGAAATCGATAATGGCCGAACGTAGGACAAAAAAAAACTAATTTATAAGCAAATCGGCAACAAAGTGATCTGCAATCAAATCGTTTCGACGTTAACTTAATCCCGGCATTGTCGAAATCCCTTTCCCGCAGGTTTACCCGAACAATCCCGGAAACAAGTTTTTAATTCGGTTCAAAATCGAATTTTCATCAGCTTTTCCAAAACATGAAAAACTCACTAAAAGAATTCGATCTGTGTTGCTTCATAGGCGGCTGTTCGATCGGTTTTTGCTCTTTTTCTTTCTGCACTTCATCTTCGGACATAAGCTCATCCAGCGACTCGGTCCTCCTCATCTGCGGGAGTCGAAAATCAATTTGTTTCGAACTGTAAATTTAAAAAAATAGACCTTAATAAATTAAAACTTTATATAGTGGAAGAAAAAATGCTTTTATGGATTTTCTAATAAAAATATTTTCTTTAGTGGCCGCTGTGGGTAAATGGCGTAGAATAATAAATGGACGGCCTCTGTAAAAGGCACGTAGAGGGAAAACTGGGAAGTCGCCGTTCCTCTCTATGGAAATTGGGCCATTTATAATGATATCATTACTTATATGAGATTTTCTCAACTTCTAACCTTATCGCACGAATGTAAAACGGGACAAATAAACCTCAAGTTATGAAAACATAAATAAAATTATTAAAAGGACAGTGTAGATAAGAAAAAAGTTTGTTTTTTAAAACATTTGAAGTTCCTGGGGAAAAAAGATGAAAGTCGCTTTTTCATCGATTTTGAGATATTTGCGCTATCTAGGGGCTATGAAGGTGTAATATCATCTGGTAGAACAACAATGGGGGAAAAATGTGAGAATCGTCCAAAATGTGGACGGGGTAAGTTGAAAAAAGATGAATGTTACATACACTTTTTGGTCACTTTCATCTTTTTTCCCCCTTAATTTTATAATTTTGAGGTTTCGCTCTCTTGGCAACCTTAATATTTCGACTTGTTGTTCAATTTCGAAGGTCAGGAAGTGGATTTTGTGTGGGATGAATATGATTAATATAGAAGGCATGGTTATTAATGGTGAAATGTAGAGGGCGCTCTAATTGAAGGGATGAGCCTTGGGGCCTCCTCGAACTTAGCAAACACAAAACTTATTTTAATAAAAAATATGACTTTTTAGAAATTTAAACAATTAATAAATCGTTAATAGGATCCTCACGTCTTTAATTTACATGGGGGTATAACGGACCCTAATAATTAAGTTGGAAAGCCAATCCCCTCTTTAGGGTCTAAAGTCAAACAAGGGAGCGAAATTCCGTTACGTAAGTTGTCCCTTGAAAGTCTTTTTATTAAAAAAAGTTGAATGGAAGGGATTTCACGGCAATAAACACTTGTTGGAACAAGAAGATTAAATGTCGGTTGGAAAACGTCCAATAAACGTTTGTAGTTCTTTGAAGATGAAAAAAAATTATATGGGAGTGACATTTTGACATGTACTTTGACAAGATTTCTAAGTACGATTAATTTAACGAATATGTCCAGAGGAAAATAATTATATCGATCTTTTTAGTGAACCTACGTGATAAAAAAAAAGGTTTTTAAAGTAAAAACGATATCAGACTCGTTTTCTTTACCCCCCAAAGCTCCTTTTTTGATCCAAATCAAAATGGGAAAAAGGGGTGGGGAGTGACGAGGAGGGTGGTGGTGGAGGAAGGTTGTTGGGAGAAATGGGGGGTGGTCGGAGAGGATGGTAGGACTGTTGCGGAAGGATGGTGGGTGGGGAAGGAGGGTAGGGAAGGTGATGGGAGAGTAGCGATAGATAGTTCCCCACCGGTGAAGTTTTGATTGAGGTTTGGGTGGAGGATGGTCGGAGATGTGATGAGAGTGGGTAAATTTTTATTCAATTTTTAAGGGTGAATGAATCATCTGAGTCTTTTATCATTTAATGTCTTCAATAGCACATAAAAAGAGCTTTCAAACGGTGTATTTATCACGAAAATCGGTCAAGTATTGAGGAAGTTATGGAAGTTTTATGTTGAAATGGAACCTCTGGCTTCTCAATTTTTGTCTGTTGCTTGAAATCGAGCCTAAATTTGATTCCCAAACAAGTTCTACAACAGACTCTTTTACGTTTTTACAAATAATAAACTCACGTGTAAAACGTGCAATTTTCAATTAGCAAAAAGGTCATACTTACAGAAAAAAACGTCAATTTTACTAAAAAAACAACTTATTTTGTATCCTTCAAATGTCATCCCCAGGAGCGTTTATATAACATCCTGTGGGCTTTAGCTTTGGATTTGACATTAGTAAACCTTTTTCCGAGTTGAGAAAATTTACTTTTCAAGTAGAGTTACGTGATTATCCGAGCATCGAATTAAGTTTCCTCGAACTTATTCAATATTCCAAGACTGTTTATTATGCAAACTAATAATAAAACGTAATTAGTGCTTTGATTGCTTCCTAATGGGTAAATATGATCCCAAAGGTTCATAATTAAATTTTTTAATTTAACCATAAAGATGCGATTAGGTCATTCGCCTTTGTGAATAAACAGGAGGTTTAAAGATTCAAGAGCGAAAAGAGGGTTTGACGTCATATTCTCTACACGGCGTTGAACAAACTGAATGGAGAAAACTCGCTAAGGAAGTCGATAAGCGATTAGTCAAAAGTTATTCGATTAAATAAAAAGTTGTGATTTTAATGGGAGCTGCTTCTAAACTGGGGAAAACTAAGTGGATCATTAAGTATTAGAGAAGCCAAGAAATTAATAACATAAGTAAACATGGCTTAAAACTCTATAAACGTGTATGTTCCGGGCCTCATCCGATGTGAAACCACGAAAACCCCTAAACTCCACTGCTTTAGATAATTTCTATAAGGAACAACCGAAAATTTTATGCTTAAGAACGAATTTTTATATCGGAATCCTAAAAACACCGTTGGAAAGCTCTTTAAAATTATGAGTTTTAGCGGATTTTTAAGGTTTTAGGGACTTTTTCCATATGGGCAAAAAATTGGATGTTGATTTTAGCGGATTTCCGGTGGAAAGGAGGCTATTGAGGTCGGTCTCACGTTTTGACCAGCAGATAGCTCACCGAATTTTGGGTTCACCTAGAAGCTCGAGATGGTTGGAAATCGTGATGGGAATGTCTCATGACCCAGTTCAAATCACCTAAGTGGTTTTGGATTCCTGCTAAGGGGTTTAAGTGGAATTTCGTTATCTTGGCAAGTAGGAGCGTCTCATAAGCTGTGGAATTACATTTCAAAGCAGATCAAACTCACATGAGGTTGTACTTCCCTTAAGGTATTGATGAAAACAAATTAGGGATGATTAGGATATCAAAGATAAGATTTGGAGAGAATTTTCTAAAGCAATTTTAATTCGATCAGTATATTTTTGAACTCTACAACAATATTGTAAACTGTGTACGTTTTCTTTCAAGATTGTAAAAATACTAAACCGTAGTGTAACCGTTTTATATTTTGCTAAGAAGTTTCCCGTCCCCCACGAGAGTGATGGGACCCAAAAGAGGGTAAATGGTGGGGGAAGCTTCTCTCTGTAATTTCCTCACTTGTGGAAATGAGATGGAATTCACCTTTAAACCTAGTTAACCTTTGACTCTCCAACCTTTTTAAAGCTCAAAACCGTGTATTAATTAAAACTGTAACCCTTTTCTTTTCAACCCCCAAAATAACAACTTTTATATAGGAAAAAAAAAGTTTTGAAAAATACTACACAAAAAGGTTTTTTTTCCCTTTGACATTTTTTTTAGAGTTTTTAAAATAAAATGTCTACCTCGTTAATACCATTTTGTATATACAATTTTTTTTTAAATTAAAAAATTAAATGAACCGATTATCAATCACGGATTTTAAAAAATAAAACTTTATAAAATTGATTTAGAGAGAAAACAAAAAGTTGTTTTATTGTTTATAAAATTGAATTTTCTCTGTCTCTCTCACTCTTTGCGAAGTTTTGACAAGGGACAAAAGGAGTCTTTTTTTCCCTACAAATCGTTTCGAAAACGTTTTCGTTGAGTAAAGAGATTGTGAACGGACACAATGTCAAGTAGTGACATTGGGCTAAGAAATCGCCTCAGGATTCCGAGAAAATAAAGGAAGGAAACGAAGAAAACGAAGAATACACCCCTGGGGGACATTACGGATTGTTTCCTTTTATCGTCTTTTTGAAAAGGAATCTCGTAATTAAGTTAAAACGTGTAGGAATACTAACATTTTTTTTTATCAATAGCATAAGGAGTCCTAACATTCCATTGAATTGGAGGCGTGCTCGGGGACGATAACCTTATGCAAAGTTCGACCTACTTCAATTCACATTTTCGAGTTTTCCATTCAAGAAAAAACTTATAGAAATGACCATTTTATATTTAACATGCTGGATACAGCTTTTTTAATTAGTCGAAAAACTTAAAACCAACAGTTCTAGGGTATCTAGACATCGCCTCCCTGTGTAACTTTTTACTTGATATACAGAGACCTTTTTTAATACAATTCGTGATCCCTGAAAATTTCAAGTCTATCGGTTCACAGGGAACCGAGATATACAACTTAAAAAACGCGGTTTTTCACTGTACAAATGTTCTTCTTCTTCTCCAGTTAGCCAAGGATACATCTTAAGTCAAATTGACCCAAAAAAGCTGAACTTTTTCAATCTAGGAGTAATACCTAGTGGAACGAAACTTCAAAAATACTCTTTGAACCCCCATAGTCCCTACACCAACCCCCCCCCCTGAAATTTCCACATTAATCCATGGCCCTCACCAGTGTTGCCAGTTTGGGAGATTTTTCCCAAATTGGGCTACTTTGTTGGGCCAAATCTGGCAGCATAGCAACCCAACAAAGTTGGGCTTTTTTCATCCCACAAAGTTGACAATTTGACATTGCTGCCAGCTTGGGTGATTTATCCCAAATTGGGCTGCTTTGTTGGGCCTAATATGGCAACAATGGCCCACACCTCAATTATACCCCCATCCCCTATTACACCAACATCTACCAATCCATTATCCCCCACCAAACCCATCCCCATTGGTTCCCCATCAAATATCAACCCCCCCACCCAAATCATCGCCGCAACACAACTATAGTCCTCCCATCCCCCCAAATTCCTAAACCCCAAACTCCTCCCTCCCCCATCCACCCCACCAAGTGGAAGGGAAGATTAGAGCTAACGAAAACGTGTCTGGGCACTTTCCAGGCATAAGATTGTGCAAATATGTAATAAAATTTTAAATCCTCTCGGAAACAAAAAAAAATCGTTCTAAGATGCTAATAAAAGTTGCCCCTAAAGGATTTTAAATTAAGTGAGGCTCAAGTCGAGAAAAAGGGGGCGCTAACAAGCATTATTTAGACACAAGTTTCCATGGTTTCAAGCCTTTTTCGAACAACGTTCTTCAATCTCTACCCCCACAACCGGACGTTATAAACACTCATTAAAGTTTCAAAGGCCATAGACCAACAGTTTTATAACGAAAAAAAATTTTATTTTTAAATTAAAAATTCTGAAATCAAAAAATGTTTTGGCGTATATGTTGAGAGGCGAACTAGAAAATGATGGTCTTTGAGACATCTAGTTTTCTTCATAGTGCTTTATACTTGAATGAATTTCTCTTCAAAGACTTCAAAGTTTGCTTTTAATAAAATTTTCATTTAAATAAACGTTATTTTTTAATAAAAGGTTCGTTTCAGAAGGAAAACTTTCGAGTCAACACCTGCTGAGTGAACAAAAGAAAACGCAAGAGCCCCCGATCCCCTTTCAAGAAATTGGATCGTAACTGGAGCCGAATTAATGACAGAAACACGAGAGACTATTAAACATCATTCATCAACCCCTTCCAGCAATTATTTTCATCCCCGCAAAATTTTCGTAAAGGGATATTAATCAGGAAAATGCTTCAGACCTACCTTGAATCGTTTTTCGAAAATAAGGAATACATAATTTCGCTTTTTTAACGTGTTTATTAATATGGCGACGTTATCTTCGCCCGAGACTGTAAACGACTATCGACCAGGGGTTGAGATGCATCACGTGACAGGGGATAATTAGCAAAAATCAACAGGTGGCGCTATCCTTTCAAACAAAACCCTCTCAGATTATAAACATGAGAAATCAGTTTATTTATTTTATTTTTTTCTTTACTTACATTAGCTGAGGTGCGGTCTCGCCTTGGTAAGAGGGGTAAACTAGAATATGAGGTGCCAGCGCGTCGCTTTCCGACCCCCGACGTTTTTTCCTCCAGACTATGTAACCGGCGAACATGGCCAGTAGGATCGCTCCGAAACCAATCAGACCTACTGGAACATAAAAAAAGTTGAAAAGTTTTATATCTCTTCTATTTTATATAAAGTGATTGTTTCCACTTAGCGATAAAATATTGCGGTCGGTTAACTCTCAAGTTCCAGAGACCGTTTTACTACCTGGCTCTAGATAATGTCAGGAACGTGGAAATACTGGGCTAAACGTTAAGTCCTAAACACGTTTTAATTGTCACATAAAAGGAAATATCTCAAGGGATTGTTTCAACTTGCTTTACCTCTGAATACCTACCGGTAAAATTAACGCTTAAATTAAATTTGAGGTGTTTTTCGATTAATATTCAGTAATATAAGGAAGAACACAGAAAAGGAAAGTATTCCTAGGGGGAACCCAATAACAGAAGTTACTTTCTTAAAATATAAGGATCTACAGACCTCGATGCAATCAAAAAATATTTCCCCCTCCCCACCTTCTTCAATCGTCCCATCACCTCCCCTTACTTAACAAACCTACATTACCACCCGCAACCTTCCAACTTTCTCTCTCCTTTCCCCAACTACCACCACCTTCCCCAACCTCCCATACCACTCCCTATTCCCCACGACACTCCTTCCCACCTCCCCATCCCCAAAACGCACTTCCCCTACCTCCCCTTTCCCCTACCTCCATCCTTCCACCTCCCTATAACCTCTCCTAACCTTTACCCCACCACCTCCCCCACTCATCCATCACCATCCCCACTTCCCCTACCATCACCATTCCTTCACCCCCCACCACTCTTGTATCACCCTCCTGGACCTTCTTCCAACTTTATCATTATCATTTCAAAGTAAAATTTGGAAGTTTTCGCCAGAAAAACTTCAATAAGTGAAAATTTTTCGCCGTAAATAGGGCGTTTTATTACCCAAATTATGAGGAATATCGACAGAAAATTAAATTTTTGGGACAATTTATCCCAAAAATGGACCAAAATCAATCTAAAAGAATGATCATTTTTAGGCCTAAAAAAAGTCTCCTTTCGACCTAAAACAAAGGGTCAAAAGCGTTCAATAAATCCAATGTTTCCCAAAATAACGGCCCCCAAGAGACCCAACTCATTCCCAATAGTATCTTGAGAAATTACTGTTTATGCTGTTCAAGTTTCATAATTTACATAAAAGCCCATCTCAGTTTAATATAGTTCCTGTTGAATCAAATTAGAAATTACCATTTTCCTTCAAATCCCAAACTTTTCTTTCCTAAATATCCCCAAAAAAACTGGATAAGTACAAATGTCAATTAAGGAAAAACAACGAGGGAGTAAATTGTCGCCCATTGTCATACCTGAAGGGGGTTGCGAGAGTTCGTAACTTGGCACTTAAGGAAAAGACGTATCCCGAGTGCTTTCTCAACCGAATTGTTTTAACTTGGGTCAACTTTAATAGAATCAACGCGACTCAAACTCGCCTTTAACTTCCCAGTCGCAATTTTACATAACGATTTACGCAATTGGCCACTTCAAAACAGCCGAACAGTAATTTATATTGGTTAATGGAACACAAAGGATCATTTATACCACCGACCACATTTTTCAAGTTTATTTCAAGCTGATTAAGACCGATATTTCATATTTAAGAATTAAATGGCCAATTTTTTGTCTTTTTCTTTCTGGGCCAATTTCTCAACAAAACCAGCGTTCTTTGTTTCTCTTCACCTTTTTAGCTATTCCACGTTTGAAAGAAGAACCTCACGACTTATTTCATTCCATGAATAAAAGAGAAAAACTCTTATTTTGTCGAGACAAAGAAAACCCCAGGGCGTCACTTCTATTACCCTAAGGAAAAAATACGAGCGAATAGAG
Source organism: Orius laevigatus (assembly GCA_018703685.1). Taxonomy (NCBI): domain Eukaryota; kingdom Metazoa; phylum Arthropoda; class Insecta; order Hemiptera; family Anthocoridae; genus Orius; species Orius laevigatus. Next base: position 258,177 of record JAGWEN010000098.1, on the reverse strand, counting down.
TTCAACGCTAATTTGAAAGAATTTTCGCGCAAAATCTTACTTTTGACCTTAAGAATAGCATGAAAATCTTACTTGAACTGTTTGACATTTTCCATTTGGAAGTATGAAACTTGTGCTTTGGGTAAGGCCTTTGTGACTGTTCTCTATCTTCAAGTCCTTCCCTATTTTCCCTCCCTCTCATCCCATTTTCTTCCAGGGGGGGCCTAACTTTGAGAAATTACTTCCGCCCGTGCACAGAGGTGAATCTCAAACGTAATCCGCATGGCTGGCTCAAGGATAAATTAGACCCACTTTTCAATATAATTAAGAACAAAGCCATCACATCGATATTACGAATGGACCTTAAAAAAATTTTTTAACAACTTTCCATCAAACCAATCATCTTTTTCGTGTAAACCGCACTTTCTTTACAGAGCCAAAGTTGACCCAATTTTTTCCCCTTCTATCTAAAACACTCCATTGAATTGACGTTTTTCATCAGCTCTGTTTGTCCTAAAAAAATTCAATATCTTTTTTTCTAATTGTCCTTCTTTTTTTAACGGATTTTTATTAATTTTTTTAACAAAAGGATTTTGATACTTACATGGAAGTGCGACAGGCCATTTATGAAAAAGATTGGAAAACTCGCTTTGGCTTTTCGTTGGACTCTTTTCTGTCAGTTTCATTGCAGATCTGGAACAAAAAGAAGGAATTTCATAACAAATGATGACAAAATCTTAAAATATTCCTCTGAGCGGTTTATGCTATGGAATCTCCGGCATTTTATGAATCTTTTTTATTCGCCCTTTGGTAAAAAAAGGGAAATGTTTATTTTGTTTCTTAAATATTTGAAAAATGCAAATTTACACAATCGAGAAAAGAAGGCCCTTTTGTCTTGAAAAGCTTTCTTCTCTTTGTGAAGTTGGGCGAAAAGTTCTTGAAAAGATCGTTCCCGTGTGAGAATCCCTTTTCTTGGCCACTTTACGACTCTTCTTCATATTCAATTTAAAGGTGGATTCATATTTTATGGAGAAGTCCCAAAAATAAAGTTATAAACAAAATCAATCTTTTTGGATGGACTTTGACCCTTTAAGGAGGACTTTTTCTAGATGATAGAATTTATGAAAATTTCCCAGGTGATCATTTTTGAATGGCAGGCCTTCCCTTCCCTCACATCCACAACCGTCTTCTACCTCACAACACCTCCCCCTTCAACCATGATTTCCCCACGTTCAGGGTCGGATAGGCCCACCGGGAGATCGGGAAATTCCGCTGCAGGGAAGTTTATCCCGATTATGAACCTATGACACTAGGGGCCCTGTTTAGGTAGGTTTTTGATCTTTTTTGGACACAAGGGCTCCTTTGAACAATATTTTGTTCCTTTACTATGAAAAGAGCCCTTTTTAGCTTGATTTTTTATCCTTTTTGGGCACTAGGGGCCCTTTGAACTGATTTTGTTCCTTTATTATGAAAAGGGCCCTTTTTAGCTTGATTTTTGATCCTTTTTGGACACTAGGGGCCCTTCTTAGGTAGGTTTTTGATCTTTTTTGGACACAAGGGGCCCTTTTAACCAGATTTCGTTAATTTAATATGAAAAGGGCCCTTTTTAGGTAGGCTTTTGATCTTTTTGGACACCAGGGGCCCTTTTAACCAGATTCTGTTCCTCTATTATGAAAAGGGCCCTTTTTAGGTTGATTTTTTATCCTTTTTGGACAATAGGGGCCCTTCTTAGGTAGGTTTTTGATCTTTTTTGGACACAAGGGGCCCTTTTAACCAGATTTCGTTAATTTAATATGAAAAGGGCCCTTTTTAGGTAGGCTTTTGATCTTTTTGGACACCAGGGGCCCTTTTAACCAGATTTGTTCCTTTACTATGAAAAGGGCCCTTTTTAGCTTGATTTTTAATCCTTTTTTTTTTTTTTTTAATACGAGTCGCCACTTATATCTTGATTTTTAAGCATTTAAAGACTTTTTGATATTCCCTAAGGTGGGGATAGGCTCAGGGTGTGATAATTTCCCTTTACCTATCCGACTCTGCCACCTTCCCATCCCCTTACCCATCTCCCCCACTCTCCCATCACCTACCTACATCCTAAACCTTCCCCTACAACCCCCCATTCTTACCCTAAAAGTTTTTATCTTTTATAGAATTATTTCGATTTCTCGCATTGATCAGTTATTACACAATAATATCTATTTCATAATCAATTATTCAATTACCTCATAATTCGGTGCAATATTAATTTTCTACCTAGCACCCACGCGTTTAACATTATCAGACATGTTTTGACATAGAATAAATTAAACTGTCAGTTATTAAGCTCCTCCCGGAGGTAAATGCGGACAAGAAAGTCTGATTTTCGCTCCTAGACTCGAATTTTTAATTCAAACGAGAACAAACATGGGGAATAATGGGTTCAACGGCCACTCACGTATAAAAAGGGTTGGGTTGTCCATTTCAGGAAAGGTTTTATTTGAGGAAAGGCTCAAAGCCACACTTTATCCCCTTTGTAAAAGCGGATAACGTCTAATGAATGTTCCCTGTTTTCCACGTTGAAAGTAAAATTTAAACTTCTCTCCATTCAAAGATTTTCCATTAAAAAAGGCCTTTTTCTATACTTCAATGCATAAATTCCTTTGTTCGTTCATAAGCTTTCAGAAAGTAGAACCGCAATATTCTTCATTCCAAAATAAAAAGAAAAAAATTTAAGTTTTCAAAACTTTTTGACCTTAAAACCGCAACTTTCCAGGAGAAACCCACAAGGTTCCTTGGCGAGAATTAAACTTTTTAGGTCTTTTTTTAGTGAAATTGATTCTTTATTGTTTTACTTTTAGATTTTTTTTTTTTTTTTTACAGCACCTATTTTTGTCCCCTACTTGTTCCAAAAAATTAGGCCTGGAAAACCTTTGTTTTTGAGCTTTCAACTGAATAAAAAGTCGTCTGCAATTTTCCAGATGGAACAAACGGCAGGACAACGTTTTTTTATTCTGTTTAATGGGACTGCTTTCCTTCTAATAACCAAAAAAGGCCTTTTTTGTAACCTTTGAACTTTCAAAGCAATCAAAAACATAATTAAAACATCTCGAGATCGATTCCGAATGACATTTGAAATATCTCAAGATTAACAAGCCTTGGTGTAGGTTTCCATGGAAAAAAAATTATAAATTTTTACACGTAGTAAAAACCCTCACAAACATAAAACAAGAACATAAATTCTCATTTTAGCAAAATAAATTTTTCTTACTATAGAAACATTTTTCACTTTTATTTTAAATCTAAAATGGATTTTTTTTTAAATGTCATCAACTTTTCGAGCTTTGAATATTAATGAGAAGCTTTTCCATGAATTATTAAATCTTATTTCGTTTAGAAAAGTTTTCGACCTTTTTTTTGTTTGTTTTTATAACCGAAAATTTGTAATGGGATTTGAAAAGCACTCGTACTCCATTTTCGTGGATTTATCGATTTTCAAAGTTACAATTTCATTAATTTTAAAATTCCGACGTAGTCGAAAACAATACTTTCTATGAGAATCATTCATAAAATTATTTGAAAACATTGCTATTGAAAAAAAAAATTTTTTTTTTTTAACGAAATTTCATTAATTTGTGGAATTATTGAAGCATTTATTTTGCTTAATTAATGGGACCTTTATTAAACTTTGATCAATCGTTGACGTTAATTGAAGTCCACTTGAGGTCCATCAAATCATTTCTAAAATATTTATTTAAAATTTGTTTTCCAAGCCCTACCTGCAGGAATTTTTCCCCCTAAAAAATGGAAAGTTGGTTTTTTATTGGTTTTAGTTTTCGCTTTTTTCCTTTTCTTTAAAATTCCGTTTTCATACACAAATTTTAAAAATAATTACTTGATAAAATCTATTTAAATAAATTGTTAAAAAAATATTTCCAACGTATTTTTGAGGACGAATCCCTGACTGACCTTAGAGGATGTTCGTGTAGGGCGGGTTAGCCGAAGACTGAATTTGAAGGGGGAAAAAGGATGCCCGACCACAGCGCAAGTCAGGATAACGAAAAATTGTTCCATTTATAAAATAAAGTTAAACAATAAAAAAAAATTTTCTTCTGAATATTTTAAGGATTTAAAGAAAGTTTTTTGGTTTTCTCGTAGGTTTCGTCTCAATATTTAAATACTTTTCTACATATTTTAGGCACCATTAACGCCATAATTTTATAAAAGAGGTAATTTTAAATTTCTCAAAACGAAAGTTTTTGTATTAAAGGTCTGAACACACTTTTTGAGAAAGTTCCAGTTTATCATCCTGGATGTAAAGAATCTGACAAATAAAAAACTTTCCTCAAGCTATTTTGAAATTTCTAGATCTCTACTTACAAAAAAAAACCATTTCGTTAAAATACAATTTAAGGAGAGAAGACGCAGTTTTGCCTATTGGGTTCTTTTGCACTCCCCTTTAGGATCAATCTTTTAATTTAATCATCGAACATGCGATGAGTGGGGTTAAGGATATAAAGGGATAGAGAAAAAAAGAAAAAATTTTATTCGAGTGAAGGGCCAAACAATGTGGGTCGCGGCCCTGATCGCCTTTCTATTTATCTTCAGCGTAAATGGAAATCCATCAGGTAATTTTTGAAACTAAACTATTTTCCTACTTTTCATTTTTAGTCGTCTCGAACGACCATCCGTCGAAGCAGAAGCAGTTCGACGAGCTTTTGATCGGATTCGGCCCTAGTAAGAACCCAGACGACATTCCCGATTTGGCGAAACTCAAGCACTTCAAAAAGGTGCTTTTTTAGTGTATGCCAAAAGTGAAAAAGACATTTTGAATTAGTTTTGATTCAGGTCGAAAATGGGAAGTCATCCTCTTTTTTCAAAGATACTAAAGCAGTGGACGAAGTTCAGAAGATTTTGGACAACAAAGAATTCAGGCAAAAGGGAGTTTTCGACCTCCTTGATTTCGAAATGAGACATCAGACGATCAAACTTTACGAACTTTTCACCTCCGTCAACGACTGGAGGGATCTACAAAACGTACAGAACAGCTTATAAGCGAATTTTTGACTTCAATTTTTTATAGATTGTAAACGCTTTGAATGGAAAAGTCCATCCGGAACAGTTGAGATATGCGTTGGCCACCAGCGTTTTCCATCATTACAACAGCTACAGACTCGCACCTCCAAATTGGTTTGAGGTTTATCCAAATTATTTACTTCCTGCTGCAACTTTGAGGGAACTTTACAGGCGAAAAATGAAAGGTTAGTTCAAGCCTCCTTTAGACAAAAAACCATTGTTCCGCTGAGTGCTACTCATCCCGAGGGCGTGATTATGTTGTAAAAATTATTTAAAGTTTCTTAAATCCAACTTTTAATGGTTTTGTCCCTGAAAGTTTTCTCAATTTGTCATTTTGTTCCAGGAATCAAAGAGACGGTGGTTTATGTGAATATAGCGAATGAAACCGTTCATGGGGTTAACAGCTACTTTAATGCGTTTAGCGACACAGATCCGGAGTCGAGGCTTCGATATTTTAGGGATGATACAGGCCTTTCGAATATGTTTATAAACTGGCATCTCCATTTTCCAAATTGGAGGCCTGTGGGATCGATCCCGAATACGGAAAGTTGGGAAGATCGCGGTCATCTTTTCTATTATTTCCACCAGCAGCTTCTTTCGCGCTACAATCTGGAAAGAATCAACAACAGGCTCGAGCCTGTCGACGGTCTCAGTTGGGACAAAATGGAGGTGAGCCAATTTCCTAACCTTGAATCTCCATTAACTCAAGTGGGACCCTAAATTGGATGTCAAGGGCAATCTGCAAAACCTGACGTTGATAATCTTTTAGATGGGGAGATACGTCCTCGATTTGTTGGATAATGATGGTGACCCGATACCTGGTCGACATGCAGGGGCGCCCAACACGCAGAACACGTGGTGGAAACGTGTCAACGACTTGACCGGTCTTCAGCATCGGATCTCTCAAGTCGTCGACTCAAATCTCATCCTCAACGTAAACTTAACCTCCATTTTAAATTCAATAATTGAATTTATTTAGAAATACCACTACAAACTGGAACCATTATATCCTGGATCGGAAATTTACCAACTGGGAAACACTATTTTAGGCACAGGAAATTCATCTCACCCAGAATACTACGGATCATACTTTTTTGAAGGGACAGATGCCTGCAATATCATGGGCAAAGGCGACATAGCTGACAACGTAATCAACTTTTTAAACGTCCCTAACTTCCACAATTTTTGAATAATTTTATCAATATTTATACCGTTAGAAAGCTCTTTTGAAAGGCTACAAAATTTTCTTTATACTAAAAATCGCTCAGAACACTCTTTTGCACTCAAAAATGGACTTAAACGTCCCGATTTCATTTGTTTAATAATTTTTGTAGAAAGAACCTGGGTTCTTCTTTAAAATGCTGACCACTTTAAGGGATCCTATTTTCTATTCTATGTTGGAAAATATAAGATCGTTTATCCAGTCGTACACAGGCTCCTATTTATCTCCTTATGAAGACTTGGACGTACGTATGACATTATTTTAAGGAAACAATAAAAAAAGATTCTAGGAAATGTACAATTACCACGGACTTTCATTGGATTCGCTTAAAATGAACGAAGAACTGATGACGTTTTTCGATTATGAAGAAATCGATGTGACGAAAGTCATCGACTTGGCTCCCAATGAAGAAATAGAGGATATCAAATATAGAGCTAATGTAAAATACATTTTAAAAAACCAAAATTCAAATTTTGTTTCTAGATATTGAAATTGAATCATAAGCCTTTTAGCTACACGGTGAAATTGACGGCGAACAGCAGCTACATGGATGCAAACAAGGGGAAGCCTCAGGTCATGTTCAGGCTCTTTTTAGGTCCAAAATACGACTGGAAAGGAAGAAAGATGGATTTTCAAACTGCAAAACATTTCTTTGTCGAAATCGACCGTTTTCCGATTGAATGTGAGGTTTTTTGAGGGTTGGGAAAAAATGTATTTTGTTTTTAGTGAAACAAGGGACGACGGAGACGAAAAGGCATTCGAAAGATTCTTCGATTTACGTGGACGGCGAGCTGAACTACGCGAAAGTCGACGAACTTATAAGGAAAGGGAAGAAAATGGGAAAAGACTGGAATCTTGATTACACCAAAGTAACTTGACGTTATGATTTTATCTTAAAACCATTCGTTAGTTCTAAATCCAAGTCTTCTTTCCTGTTTCATTCGCCATTTTAAAAAATCCCCACACTTTTTTCAGTTTTTTACCTCTAGCTCGAAAACTAAGGGTTCTACCGACTTGACCACGAAGTACAAAATGAAAGATTAATGAATTCTGCGTCTAATGAGCCTTCAAAAGTCAAAATCGGTTAAGAAATAGGTCAAAGTTGACCTTTGTAGGAGCGATTTTTGACAATTTTGTCATTCATTGCTCTCACGGAAAAACGGAAAGCCCTTGAAAATCGAGACTAGTCTCATTCTAAAGAATATTAAACTAAGGAACATTTTTCATAAAGTTCTCAAGAACCAAAAATTGGCATGTAAGTGTACTGAAAAAATTTGTTCTAGGAAATCTCGTTTTGCGGTTTGCCGAACAATCTGATGTTGCCAAAAGGGGAGCCTCACGGTGCGAAATACAGGATCATTGGCCTCATCACGCCCTATAAACCGTCCCCGGATAAAGAGGAGATTAGAGAATTCAAATCGTTCCCACTGTGCGGGAAGCAGAACATGATGGATCACTGGACCGGATTCCCATTTGACAGGTTCCATTCAATTAATCAATTCAATTTCAAAGACATTTACATGCATTTCAGGATCTCCTCAATCCACGATGACTTCTTCAGAGAACCTTTCGCCATTCAACAAGTCGTCACCATTCTTCACAAAGATTAAAATAAATATATTCGTTTAAACAAATTTTTAGAAAAAATCAACTTCCTTTATAACAGGGTTTTAAAAATAGTGAAATAAATTGGTTGATTTTAACCTCTTTAAAGGTTACAGAAAACCAAGAAAATTCTTTTTTTAAAGCTCCTGTTCATCCTCTTTCTTGACATTTTTGGTTCATAATTTAAAAAAAATGACAATTTATAATTTTTATATTTTAAAACGTAGAAAATTTACAATTTATGAACAGTACGGAAAATTAGAAAACTTTGATGTCAAACGATCAGAAAGCCGGGGATCTACCTCTTTTCAATTTTTTTCTCATCTGGTCTACAGCCTTTCTTTCGCTCTGCACTTTTCTTCTAGTCGCCCGACGAGGGGTCTTCCAGTCCGAACGGTCCAGCATGTCCTGAATCAGGGAAGCATCATCTTCGACTTCTGCTCCTAATTTATTGCCTGAGAAACATAATACTCAGTTAAAAAAATATTTTAAAAGTTTCAGATATTACCATTATAATTTTCAAAGCAGTCATCGAACACTTTTTCCATTGATAACTTAGGCGACTTTGAAAATTTTCTTTTTGAACCTTTCGGTGTTACATTTTCATTTATTTCGTCACTTTGTTTTTTCGCTCTGGATCTCGTCATCCTGGGAGTTTGGACATCTTGGTTCAAAGAATACGACTCTTCAGAACTTGAAGCAAGATTTGATGAATCATCTTGAAAATTGACTCCCTCCGAGTCTTCAAAAAGATCGTCAACTTTTGCCACATCATTTTGAGACCCTTCAGAAAAATCATTTTCTAAAACGTCTTCACTAACTTTTTGAGAGTTTTCCATCACACAAGTTTTTCTCCAGTCGATTTTTTTAGGTGATGATTCAGGCGTGATTTTAGGAACGAATTTTCTTTTAGGTGATGTTTTCGGCGAATTTTTTGACCTATTTTCAAATATGTCTGAATCCGAGTCGCTGACTACGGTAGCTTGTGAAAAAACAGAATATAGCGGACTAGAAGCTATTTTTGAAGTAGATGGTTTATCGGGATCGAAATTTTTCAAATTTGATTCTGTATCCGAATGATCGTCATCGCTGTATACTCGGCTTGGCGGCTTTAAAGGTTTGATATTCCGACCTTCCCTTTCTTTCATCGCTTCAATCAATTTTTTAAAACTATCTTTGTTTTCTTCTCTATACATTTTATGCGCCTTTTCAATCTTTTCTGGAGAATCATTCCTACTCACGACTATTCTCTAAAATGTAAAGAATTAATTTTAAAATATGCAATATTCAATCATTTACTGATGAGGTAAAGCTTTTCATAAGCGCATTCGGTTTTCGTTCTTCACGTTCTTCTCTTTCGACCTGTTGAACTATTTCAGCGACAGATTTGGGATTTAGGGAATCACATTCGGAATTATAAATTACAGTAAATCTACAATTTATTAATGAATTTGTTGAATTTGAAGAAAAATTACCTTTGAACTCTGAATAACAAAGATTTTCGATCTCCTTGAATGCTCAACCCATAACCTTTCATAAAATCTTTTAAAGTTTTGTCTGACATGAGGTAATAAAGCCTTTTTGGTAAAGGTTCAAGTTTTTCTTTCGGCTCTTTTGGCTTTTTAGGTCTAAAAAAAATTTAAAAAATTATTTTTTAGGATTTACTTACTTGGCACCATTGTCGATCGCTAAGCAGGAGTCTAAATGCAAATTAATATTTTTCGTTGGAACCTCTACTTTACAGACAGGGCATTCTGTGAATTCTCCCGGTTTTTTCGGCTTCGGGAAACTCCTGGTCGAGTTGAATATTCCGGGAATCTTGATTCCATTTACGACGACATCATCATCCACTTTGTGCTCTTTTTTGAAAAGCTGAACTGCGACTTTTTTGCTCGGTTCAGACGTTTTTTTGGCAGAAACTGGAGACTCGGTTTTCTCAAATTTCGGCGTAAGCGGCTCACTTTGTGGTATAGGGACACTTGCGATTCTCAAAGTTCGGATTAGCTTATCCCTAAGTTTGGCATAAACTAAAATAATGTCGTCCACAGGGCGGTTATTTCGAAGATCTTTTTCCAAAACTGTCATAAAACATGTTGGACATGTATTTTTATAAACCAAAAACTTCCTAATACATATTGAGCAAACTAAAAACAAAAAAAATTATTTCTATACATAAAAGAAAAATTAAACTTACAATTATGTGCACATAACGTCATCATCGAGTTGGTCATATATTCGTAGCAAATTCCACATTTTAACGTCGTATCAAATTTCTAAAACATAAAATTATAAATCATGAACCCACTACCCCAGAATCTCTTAAATGCCATAATGAAGAAATCAAGGGACTTGGAAATGGGGAGTCAATTAGGCAACTACCCAAGGGGCACACTGGCTCAGTGGTAGAGTGACCCAAATGAGCAAACAGGTCAAAATCTAGTCCATGTTAAGTGGCACAGTATTCGTAACTCCAGAACGTTTGGTCCCATCAAAAAAGTGTATTAAGTAAAATTGACTAGAAATCAAACATAGAATTGATTTCTATCGTCAAAACATAAGGTTTGCATGTAAAATAAGGAAGTTAGGGCCGTTCTGGAGCACCCTGTTTGTCATAGCCAAAAGTAATTGATCTTAGTTAATTCCTCGCTAAAATCTAATGGGTTTACTAGGTTTATTATCTCTGCTATGACCCTTTCGCCATCCCCCTACATAGAAGGTGACCCTTTATCTCCTTAACCACTGAAAATAATCAAGTTTACCTTAAAGTCTGCGAATTCAGGAGGCCATGATATTGATTCCGAAGACATTTTTCAAAATTTTTATTAAGAAACTAAGTACATCGTCATTATATAAGAAATAAAATAGTCAAATACATAGTAAAGAACGGATAAAAGATTAACGAAATATAGCCTTTTTAGCGGGAGAAAGGTTATGAATCTTATGAACGTAATGATAAGAGATAACCCTCGAGTAACCACTTAAGAGCAGGCCCCTCCGACTTAAAAGAAAAGGAAAGTTTGGTGTTTTGCAGGACTTGGGCACCCAGCGCGCTAGTAGTTTCGCTGGCAGCTTGTGTTGTGTCGTTGGTGTGGTCATGTGCCTCTCTGTGTGCGTGCTAGTGAAAACGCTGGGCATGACCGCTAGGTTTTCACGGCTCATTTTTCTGCAATTCTGCCGGCCAGTTGGACTCAGTTGGAGATCTGTATCAGTATATAAGTATAGTCTGTGCTCAAGAGGTTTGTCGGTCTTTGAGGCAGTATATACCCAGGATACTTTAGTATCCTTGATACTACTTGTTAGTAATCTTCCTAATATTTCAAAGAGACAGTAACTCACTACAATGACACATTCCGAGTCTGATGTGCTGAACGTAAAAGCGTTGATGCTGCTTCAGAGTTCGAAGCCAGAGGCGACGCATATGCTCCGGACGATGCTTATCGATGCGATTTTCAACAAATACGGAAACAAACGTCAGACGAAGCCGATACCTCCTATCTGGCGGAGTTCGTCCTCAGAAACTGTGAAAAGCGAGTCGAAAAAATCGGAATCGAAATCAAGCCCTGAAGGATACGATTCGACCGATTCGGATTCAGGAGGAAGCGAAAACGCGCTCGAAATCCTCGAAGGAAGCCTGACCACGTGTTCGGTCTGCAACGGCGAGAAGTCATCGAGGAATTTGGTTGAGTGCTCCGAATGTCACCTTTTGTACCACAAAGAATGCCATTCGCCGCCCATCACCGAAGACCTAAGCGATCCTCGAGTTGTCTGGTATTGTCGCAACTGCAACAAGCAGATCTCCAAGCCGAAAGCGGAGCAAAGCAACAAACCGACGTCAAGGTCATCATCCTCAAGCGTCAAATCATCATCGAGTTCTAAAACTTTCGGCGGAACCCGAAGCAAAAGCTCAAGCTCCTCATCCTCAAAATCCCACGTTCCCAACATCAACATCATCTCTGCCGACAAAAGGATTCAAATCATGAAGAAAAAAGCCGCCAGAAAAATTGACAAAAGAACCACCAAATGACATAAATTTGCTTTTGATTAACCGTTTTTTGTTAACTTTGCTTGACTGATTTTGTGTTTTATATATTCGTCTATTTTCTAAAAACCTGGTTTTTTTGGCACCCATTCCACATTCTGTTCGAGGATTCCCCCTAGGGGAAACGCCAGGATGGTCAACGTAGTACATCAGGTGCCCCTAAGAACACACAAAGCCAGAAGAAACTTTCAAATGGAAGTTATATTTGCGAACATACAAAAATATAATTTATACAAATCAACAATTTAGAATTTAATTTCAATCCCCGCCACCAGTTTTTCAATGATGACATTAAAATCATGTTTTCCGCTATTATCGACAATTGAATCCCATTCATTGTAATCATCCAGGTCACATTCAGATTCTTTATCGTCGACTCCTATAAATGAAATTAATATTTCGTTTTAGGCCCAAAAAATGGTTTACCTTCTGTGAATATCCATCCGCGGCTTTTCCTAACTTCATCGTCGCAGAAAATCCGAACATTTCGAACGGCGTCGCCGTAGTTTTCTTTGAACCATCGAATGTCTGTCTTTCGCCTGATATCGCTTACAATCCAAATTGGCTTTTCATCAGCTACAAAGAAAGTTAAAAATCAATCCAGAATAGCCCCTTTACCTTTATACATTTTGACTGCTTCAGAGCAGAAATAGCCATAATCTTCATTCCTCACAGATTCACCCCATTGAATCATTTCTTTTCTGTATTTCTCTTTATATTCGGTCGAATCGAAGAGGTCGTCGATCGAAAGATTCTTCGTCTTCGCCCAATGGCTTTTGATCGGCCCAGAAACTTTGATGACGACAGCATTTTCTTTGCCCAACCTACAAAGAAACCCTCAGAACGTCAAGCTCTTTATGATCATACCTTTCGAGCAATCTATCAGTCAGAAAATCCTTTCCCGATTTCCTTTTTCCGCTAAACAAATAAACGAAAACCGGATGCTTCACCATTGTCGTCTCACCTCAATCCAACGAATAGAAAGCTACATTCTTCAAATGCTAATGGATGAAGGAAGAAAGTAAAAGTTCAACTTATTTTTGGATAGGTTATCGTTCCAGAATTCATTTTCTTTTAAATTATTCACCAACATTTTAAGATTTGATTTTTAAAATTTTGTAATTTTGATAGCAGATAAAAAGGAGGTTTCCTCCCTTAAGAGTTTACCACGTTGACAGGGCGACGGATCCGGTCAAGCGAAAAACTTTGGGGAAAATTTTTAATTTTGAGGATGAAGGAGCTGTCTATTAATAAATTTAATTTAACGTTCTCTTTTTAAAAATATATTTAAATGAAATTGAGGAAGCAGAAATGAGATTTTCAGCAACTTTTGGGCAACAGGGATAAGCTCAGGGATCTAGCTGGTCAAAAGGAGCATGAAATCTGGCTAAAAAGGAATTCTAGCTTCTCAAAAGAGCCTTGAAATCTAACTGAAGGATCTATCTAGTCAAACGAAGCTTGAAATAATATAATAACTAAAAGGATGCTCAAAATACAAGTACATAAACAGCTTTAGTGTAGCTTTCTCCACTTCTGCAGGCTATGATTTTCCAGGTTATAAGTTACAGGTTAGAAATGCCACAAACGGGTTAATTCATACTTTTCCAAAACTAGACCACCTTTTCTTTGTCCTCCTGTTTTCTAAGCTCAATAGCTTTTTAACAGGTTTTAATTTGGGCGGTCGTATTGGCATTCTCCCCTTTAGAGAGTTAAGCCGCAGGGTAGTGAGCCCTGGGATGGGGGAACGAAATTGGAAGCGAACTGAAATCCCTTATGCTGTGATTCTGGAACTGGTGGTTAAATACAGTAACAATTTGTCTTTTGAAGTAGAAAAAAAATTATATTATACACTTGATAGTAGCAATTTTTACAGAAAAAAAAATTTGATTGAAAAAAATAATAGTAAGCTACCTAAAAACAACTGATCAGTCTTTTAGAGTAACCTGAATATTGCAAAATTTAAGATTCTCATTCATTAGTTGTATGATTTGTTCCCTAGTGAAAAACTGACTGATGGGAACATCATCAGTCTGGACGCTTGCATCACAAACAATTAAAGGCGCACCATTGGATGGACGGTCTGGCACGGGAGCAACTGGATCATTGGACATTTCGGTGTCAGAATCTGAAGATTCAATAACAGGGCTGAGGGATGAAGCATCAAGCACTGGAGATACATCTGTCTCCATCGATGCTGAAAAATTAGGTTAATTTTTAAGTCGATGGCTAACTTTTAAAGCATACCTGAAGGCACATCTTGAACGTGAACCTCACCAATGTTGGAAAAATGGTCATAAAGCAAACCTTTAGTGACAACAGGCTCCACAAAGCTTACACGCTTTTTCTATATAAAAACATACATAAGATATAAGTTATTTTTAAAAATTATACCATTGAATTTGATGGAGTTCCGTTTTGAATCTGCGAGTTCAAAGTCTTAAGGTTGCTTTTAGTTGGTGTTATGCCCGGGCTAGGCACGCTGGCGATCCAACTTTCTTGTGCACCACAAGGCCAACTATGCAGAAAAAAATTTTTTAATAAATAAAAATGCACAATTTTAACATTAATTACCTCTCTCCAAATTTCAAAGGAGCGATAGATCTCCTTTTAGTTCTTAACAATGGAGTACTTGTACTTGAAGAAGGAACAGGGGTAACTGGCAACTCATTTTCTGTAAATACCGCAAAATAATCAAAATGGACAAAACAGTACTTCAAACATGGCCATCTCACTACCTTCCAAGGCAGCATCCAGATGGGTCATGGAGTCCAGGCAACAAAGGATTATAGAAGGATGACACCAAAGATTTGACTTCATAGATGTGTTGGACTAATAAAACAAATATAAGTCCCAACCCCTACTTCCAAGTTCAAGGGCTAAGCAAAAATAGAGCAAACAATGCGGGGGCACAAAATTGAATTTTTCAATGACCAATTTTATGATCGCATATCTCGATAACGAAACAGTGTATAGACAAAAGTGATTAATACATTTTGTAGGAAATTTTGTCAGCTTTAATTTTTAACTAAGTGGTTATGTAGCTAGGGTGCATAGTTTTTGAGATATAGAAGAAAAACTCAAACTATCACTGTCCCCCTCTTTGAGTTGAAGGTGTAGGGTAAGGAATTATGTTTACCACCACACTAGTCGAACATTGGGTGCCATCCTTCTACACCTATTTGCACTGAGAGTGAGAAGAAAATACCTTCAGGAGATGGTTCGCTTTTTACAGAAGAGATTATTTCCTCTGGTTCCTGTTTTATTGAGACATCTGAGAGAGCAAGAGATGATTCGTGACCGTTCGGCTGAGTGTTTTCCTTATTTTCGACCAACTCTTCATGTTTTTCGTCGTTTTTCTCTTCTTTTACGTGCG
Organism: Orius laevigatus; assembly: GCA_018703685.1. Lineage (NCBI taxonomy): Eukaryota > Metazoa > Arthropoda > Insecta > Hemiptera > Anthocoridae > Orius > Orius laevigatus. The sequence goes on along the minus strand of JAGWEN010000098.1, from coordinate 242,910 downwards.
ATGAGCCGAAGGCGAATGATTTTGGGACATCAATGCGAGGAAAGAACTTCGTTATGTCTTCTCTTATCTTTTTTTTAGGCTTAGGTGTTGAGGTCAAGCATGGTCTTTTCGACTCATTTTCTATCGGAGAATCTGTTTCATTCCGTTTCCTTTTTTTGCTTTCAGCCATTTTGACAGCTTCGGCGGACTCTGGCGATGTTTCCTTTAAAACTGAACGTTCGAAATCTGACTCGGTAAGATCTAATTTATCATCAGTTTCCTGAGTTGCAAGCGAATCATCAATGGCGTAAAGAGTGTCAACATCCATTGAAGGATTAACGGAATCTAAGTTGGAATCATTAATTTCATCTTGTGCAGTTGTGTTGGGATCGTAATTTTTAACTTCAGAAACTTTTATGGAAAGATTGGATATTGTTTTTGTTTTTTTGATAGAATCAGGCTGTTTTTTAGTCCTTTTTCTTGGCTCAGAAACCGCTTTAAGTTCTGGAGGAGATTTATTAGGTGTTAGTTTGTTAGGGAGGCTATGTCTCGTTTTATCTTCAATTTTTTGGTCATCATCTTGAGAATGGAGAATTTTACTGAGAGATTTTGGGCTTTCGCTCTCTCCTGATTTTTCCGATGATGGTGAAACTTCACTTATGATAGATTTCGGTCTTCCCCTACCTCTTTTTTTTGTTGGTTCGCCATCAGCTTGAGATTGCTTTTTTATGTCCGAAATGTGTTCTGAGCTCTGAGAAGACTCTTCACTATCGTTTTCATTGATTTTAGAATCGTTTCCGGTACTTTTTTTGGAAACCTTTTTAAGTTGAGGTGTTTGTTGCTTTGAAACCGAACTCCTTGTGGAACGCCTTAATTGCTTCTTTTCACCGGAAGGCTTCTTTGCAGACCCGACTCCCATTTTGTCATCAGAATCATCAACTTTGGAAAAAGCACTTTCTTTTTTGCTTGATTTATCTTCTTTGCCAGATGGTGAATTTTCTTCATTTTCTTCAGGTGACGGCTCTTGAACTTCATTTTCTTCTAAAATTTGAGAAGAATCTTCACTATCAATGGTTTCATTGATTTGAGAATCGTTTCCAGTACTTTTCTTGGAAACCTTTTTAAATTTCGGCGTTTCTTGCTTCGGGACCGAACTCCTTGTAGAACGCCTTAATTGCTTCTTTTCACCGGAGGGCTTTTTGGCAGACCCGACTCCCATTTTGTCATCAGAATCATCAACTTCGGAAAAATCACTTTCTTTTTTGCTTGATTTATCTTCTTTGCCAGATGGTGAATTTTCTTCATTTTCTTCAGGTGACGGCTCTTGAACTTCATTTTCTTCTAAAATTTGAGAAGAATCTTCACTATCAATGGTTTCATTGATTTGAGAATCGTTTCCAGTACTTTTCTTGGAAACCTTTTTAAATTTCGGCGTTTCTTGCTTCGGGACCGAACTCCTTGTAGAACGCCTTAATTGCTTCTTTTCACCGGAGGGCTTTTTGGCAGACCCGACTCCCATTTTGTCATCAGAATCATCAACTTTGGAAAAATCACTTTCTTTTTTGCTTGATTTATCTTCTTTGCCAGATGGTGAATTTTCTTCATTTTCTTCAGGTGACTGCTCTTGAACTTCATTTTCTTCTAAAATTTGAGAAGAATCTTCACTATCAATGGTTTCATCGATTTTAGAATCGTTTCCGAGACTTTTCATGGAACTTTTACGTTTTGGTGTTTCTTGCTGTGCTATCTTAGAACGTCTTAATTTCTTCTTTTCACTGGAAACAGAATCTGACTTTTCAGCGTCAAATTCATTTTTGTCGCCAGAATTAGCAACTTTGGAAACTTCACTCGCCTCACTAGATTCATTGTCGGATGTGGAGGGAGTTTGAAATTTTTCTTCTAAATTTTGAGAAGACCCTTCACCATTAACGGTTTCATTAATTTTTGAATCGTTTCCTAAACTTTTCTTGGAAACAGGTTTTTTTGATGATTCATTTGGCATCGAGTTCCTTGTTTTACGCCTAGAAGACTTCTTTTCAGGTTCAGAATCATCTTTAATAGAATTTCCCTCACAAGAACCACTTTTTGTGCTTGACAACCCCATATGGTCAGATGATATGTTGGGAGTTTGAACATCATTTCGTTCTTTTTGAGAAGACCCTTGACTATCAATGTTTTCATCAATTTTAGAATCGTTTCCTAAACTTTTCTTTGAAACACGTTTTTTCGATGATTCATGAGGCATTGAACTCCTTGCGCTATGCCTAGATGGTTTCTTTCCGCTGGATGCAGAATCAGACTTCTTTTCAGATTCAGAGTCATCTTTTATAGATGAAATTTCATCTCCCTTTGTGCTTGTGGACTCCATTTTGACTTCTTTTTCGGATGGTGTATCCATCTTTTCGGGGGAAATTACCAATTCCGTTTCTTTACTACGTTTCACATCATCATTGCAAGTATCTATTTTCTCTTCATTTGCTGTGTTTTCACCAGTTTTATTAGATACGGGCGCTTCCATCTCATTTAAAAGCCATCGCTGATCCTCTTCGCTGATCGAATGGGTGACGATCTCATCGAAATCTTTTGCGACCGATTGAGTATCTTGAGACAAATCTTGGTAGAGAGCGGGAATATCGGATTTGCGTTTTGACAATATTTCTTTTTGATGTTCAGTCAAAACTGTCACTTTTTCTTTTGGTTTCACAACCACGTAATCCTTAAAAAAGAAAACAATAAATGAAAATATTAAATTATTTATATTTACTGAAGCATTGTCGTTTTCAAAATAGGCACATCTAGTCGGCGTTTTTGATTTCGGGGTTAAATTCGTGAGCCCGGCTTGAACTTTGGGCGATTTTGGTGTCTTTGGAGTTACCTTAAAAATAAATTTTATACACATTTTAAAATTCAATATAATTATTATACCTGGGGAGATTTAACAGGCAATGTTTTTTCAACAGGGGTCTTCGGAGTCACCTGAGGAGATGATGAAATTTTTTGGATTTTGGAAGGAGTCACCAGTTTTGGTGTTCCGCTGGCGAGAGAATTTTGTTCAGGCTGGTCATCGACATTTATCTTCGAATGCGTTTGAATGGGTGAGACCTAAAAATGGGCTGATATTCAAAAGAAAAAGAAAATTATAGAAGTAAAAAATAGTAAAATTGGTCATTTAGGCTCCTTTTGACTTTAAAATTTAAGTTTTCTGCTTTGCGAGCTGAGATCCACTGAAAAATTCTTGATTGGCTGAACAAACCTGAGAAACAGAGTTTTCGACTTTGGCTTTTGGACTGCCATGCGACATAAGATCGTGAATAGAAGTACAATTCGATTTCGCCTTTTTTTCAGATTCTGCTTTGGCCAGTCTGTGCATAAAAACGCTTTTTGAAGCTAACGTACTCGACCATGTAGTTTTCGGAGATACAGATTCCACATTTCTTAAAAAGAATAAAAATAATAATAAAATATTAAAACAATTGAAATAAAAAATATACATACAATGACGAAACCCCACTTTCAGAATTATTGCTGATTTCGGTTTTTTCGTCCTGCTTTTGCACCGGTAATCTAAAAAAACAAATTGTTTAAAACCTCATTATTTTATTTATTACATACTTGGTAACGATATTTTCAGATAATTTTTCGATAAGTGAAGAATCCAGAAAAGACATTTTCTCAATGATTTCTTCAGTTAAGACAATTTTCTTTTCTAATATCTTCGTGACAAATTTGGTCATATTCGGAATAAAAGCTTCTTTGGATTTGACATTCATTGATGGTGTCATATCGAGAATTTGGTTTAAAAATTGCAATAATGAGTCATTATCGATAGTGAAATCTAAAAGGCTTGGCATTGCCAAGGCAACTTGAGGGACGAGATCGTTGATTGGGATATCTTTCGTTAAGATTTCCATAAAAACGTTGAAGCATTCATTGGGATGAAACATGGCCAAGGAGAAATTCTTTTTCAAAAACATGTAGTTTATCAAAGGGGTCAGAATGTTATCAACACAACTCATTTCGGATTCTTTAGGAGGACTTGAGATATCCGTAGCCCTAGCTAAGAGCCAAAAATGATCCAAAATATTCTTCCAAGCCTTAAAACAAAACAAAAATTAATATATAATTAATTAATCAGGTATATATTACCTTCAATTTAATGAGTTTATCTGTTGGATTGAGTTGGGTTGATGTCAAAGGTTTGATGAGAAGAGAGATGGTTCTTTTGAGCTCCATAATAGTGTGGTTTTTGACGAATTCTTCAATCAATTCCAACCAGCATAAAAAGGCGGTATCTGTTGCCTTTTGGTTAGACTGAAAAAAAGAAAAGAAAAATTATTTCGTTACCAAGAAAATGTTTAGGAGTCTTTAATTTACCTTGAAAGCATGCTCGGCGGTTTTTAGCACGCTGTTTAAACATTTCCCTTTTTTGGATGGGTTGTTAAAGCACAAAAAGAGAACAAACGACCAGCACTCTTTCCAAATCGGGTCGTCAGAATCGATCAAAACTTTCAATTTGATCATGAAGTCACTAAAAAGTAAAAAACAGAATTCAAGATTGTGTTTTATTAAAAATGCATTCTTTAGATGAAATTCAGGCATCCAAAAAGGGCATTCTTAAGATGCATCCTTTAGGGGAATTCAGGACGCCACAATTAGTAGATGGTTGTGGAGAGCACCTATACATAGATGTGTGGGCCACCTATAGATGGATGTATGGGCCACCTATAGATGGATGTGTGGGCCACCTATAGATGGATGTGTGGGCCACCTAGGGATGGACGTGGAGCCCACCTATAGATGGATAATGAGGTCATCAATAGATGGTGCAATGAAAAGTTCCAGCCCATTATAGACATTATGCGGCTGTTAAGATGATAAAATTAAGCTTGAGATTCATTTATTAATTACCTCGTCAAATAAATTTCCACCTGCTTCCACCATTCTGATGCGGCGATATTTTCCTTTCGAAGAAAAGCCTCTTTGAGGGTGTCAAAGCATTTGATGATTCGATAACGAAGTTCGCAGTCATCGGTGGCGACTGAAATGCTAAGAAGACGAGGGAGTAAAATGTCCAGATCACGTTTCACGTTTTCTTTCGTCGATTCGTCCGGTGAAATCAAAACTAATAAATCTTCCTTTTCCAAGTCGCTCTTTCCTGAACGGAGAGCCGAAAGAACTCGTTCGTAAGACATTTTTAGATAAACTAAACGATCTACATAGAAATTAACACAAAAAGTCTTAGGCAAACTTCGAATCCACGTTTCAAGATTTCCAGTTTTTACAAGAAATTCGAAAATATCTCTTTTTGTGGACTATGCACTCTGAAACAGTCGGCATACGACAATAGGTATGGCAACAACGGATTACGGAACCAAATTCGCAAGAGCAGTTATAACAGTGACACTACGGAATTTGTGACAAAATATCATTTGAAACAATATTGAACAATCAAATAGACAGTTTTAAAGTTTAGTGTTGGATATTAATTTTTTATGAGTGGAAAAAGGCTTTTTAATTAAAAATTTTCCCCTTATTTTGTGGTAGAAGTATCAGCTCCTAGTTTTTCACCGCTCCAGTATGAGCTGTGAAATTCCTTTTCATGGTGAAGTTATCTTTCGAAGAGAAAAGCGCGGGAGATATCGGCGCGAATGGAGGTTTTAGGTTTTTAAATAATCGAAAATGTGTGTCGATACTTAAATTAATAATTTTACTGCTAACTTAGCAATATCCTATTGTAATCATCGATGTATAGTAATGCATGTTACATTCATCCATTTTCCCCTTAATTTTTCCATGGACATTTCGGACGTCTCATCTTTTTTTCCCCCTTGTTGTTCTACCATATGTTAGTACTTCATAGCCCCATAATCTAAGAATCGACTGAAAAAATAAAGAAGTGATCTTCATCTTTTTTCCCCATGGGGCATGGCCCTTCAATAGTTTTTCGGAACAAAAATGCAATTTTGAAGTTTTGATTAATAAGAAGTACTTGTCTGGAGCTGTCTCGACAGCAACTAACCCACTGATTTGGGCGTTTCTAATTTACTGACCAGAGAAAAAACGTACTACCATACAGACTACTGATACGACCGGGCTGAAATTTGGCAGGGAAGCTTATTTTAGTTGGTAGCACCGATCCTTGAAGGAAATTTTCAAATCGGACTACCGGGGGCGGAGATGATCGAAAAATGATCACCACCGGGGGCAGAAAAAACGTACTACCGGACAAACTACTGATGCAAACGGGCTGAAATTTGGCAGGGAAGCTTATTTTAGTTGGTAGCACCGATCCTCCAACGAAATTTTCAAATCGGACTACCTGGGGCGGAGATCTCGAAACATGATCACCGGTCCTATTTGAAAATTTCCTTTGAGGATCGGTGCTACCACCTAAAATAAGCTTCCCTGCAAAATTTCAGCCCGGTCGCATCAGTAGTTTGTGCGGTAGTACGTTTTTTCTGCCCCAAGTGGTGATCATTTTTCGAGATCTCCGCCCCCGGTAGTCCGATTTGAAAATTTCTTTCGAGGATCGGTGCTACCAACTAAAATAAGCTTCCCTGCCAAATTTCAGCCCGGTCGCATCAGTAGTTTGTCCGGTAGTACGCTTTTTCTCTGGTCAGTAAATTAGGTAGACCCCACTGATTTCAGTGTTTTTAACGGAAATTTAATCGCTCCTTAATTATAATTTGCACTAATAGGCAATAATTTAAATAAATACGAAAATGATTTATTATAAAAAGTAACAGTACACTTTTGTTTACAAAATTAACAGTCAAAACCTCATACCGATCGAGGAAGGGGAAAAAAAAAAACTTGACTAAAAAAATTAAATTATCTTCCACTCGGCAAAACAAGACATTTGATATTTGGCATCTCTAGGAAGCTGCAAGTCTGGAATGAAAGTTTTGAACTCATTCGATATTCTATAAATGCATCTTTTGACCGATTTGTTGAGTCCGTAAGATGAGAGTTGGGATTTTTTCTGCGAAGTTGGACCTCGAATGTTCTCACAAGGGTCGACTGCTTTGATCAAAATGTGCTTCTCAACTGACTCCAAAGTGTCCTTCAATTTGAGCAAAACGTTTATGATTTTGGTGAGGTCATTTTGGATTATTCCGTAGTTATCTTCAGTCAGAGAATGTACTGCGATGTGCGAGAGGCTATGGCATGCCCAAAGAACCTAAAAGGACAAAATTAGTTGTTTTTTATATTTTTTATTAATAATTATAAAACTAAATATATTACCGGTTGCGACTTTTCCAAAGCATGGCGGAACTTTAAATCTTCCCTGTCTCCAAAAAGATACACAACGATGGGCAAATTGAGCCAAAATTTGAGCTTAGCATCAAACCAAAGTTTAAAATTGGTGAAAACTTGGAGGAATCTTGATTGCTGAAGGTTATATGTGGCTGCAGGTTCACTGATCGTCTGCTCCTGCTTATATCGATCGAAACGTTCTTCTTGCTTTTCTTTCTTCTGCCTGAAGATCAACAAGCTCGACAGAGACGATATAAATTCTTCAATCGTCTGAAAACAATCTTCACGGACGGTATTCCAAACATGAGGATGTCCTCCAGGTAAACTCAACGTATAAATAGCGGCCCTTCTTTCCCTGCTCATCTCCGAAAGAAGATAAAGATCCAAAAAGCCGAGATTCTTCACAAGCGGAACGTCGCTTCTCAAAGCATCGTCCAACGTCAGCTTATCCGACAAGAGGACGCTGCTTAGCGGAAAGACTTCTCTAGCCGTCAAAAAAACTTGAATCAAAAACTCAGTCAGTTTTATCGATCCAACCACGATTGTCGTCAGCGACCAAAGATAGCAGAGTCGCCTCACGTTCAATATTCCGCCCAACGAATCCAAACCGAATTCCGCCTCATCCAAATCATAAAGATGACACCCCACATATCTCACCAGACTCCCTTTGAAATAATAAAAAATCAAAAAGTAACAATTCGGCATAAAAACGAATGGAACGGAGCTCTTAACCGTCGGCAAAAGACCGGATTGAATCCTATGCCGCACCGGCAACTGGATAACCGGAAACGCCAAATGTCTGCCGCTGAAGTTCTGCGATATGAAATAGCATACACTGACCCAGACGCATCCACTGATCAAGAATAGACGTTCCTCGTTGAGCACGTTGTCTTTCGAAAAGGAACTCAAAGAACCTTTCGATAACGACAAATACACCCAAGGTAACAAATATCCAAACATAATGTTCACACACATAGCCATGATGTTATTCAAACTAAAAAGTTTAACAACCATTGAGAATCTCGTCGAATAAAAGGGCTGTGCGTTGATGTATTCTTTGGAAGTAATAAAAACTTGTGCCACCACTAAAACACTCAAAAGAAGCAAATATGGTACAATTTTCCATCCTAGCAAACACCCGAGCCATTCTCTAATCCACGTTATCGGATTCAACAAGTTCAGAGTCTCAAAAAACAAAAAAACCCCGAGTAGAGCAAATGATAGCACAAAGTTCCACAAACACGCTTTTAACATGCGGCCAAAACAAAGCATTTTAACGTTTTCGTTCATTTTTTGGGGAATTTCACATGTGATTTACTAAAAAAATTGGTCTTATACCGGCTCACTTATTTCATTCATTTTCTACCTTCCTAAAACTCGAACACAACATGAAAGGCGCCATTTACAAAATAATCGATACCAGGACCGATCCAACATTCAAAACTTCATAAATCGAAACAATTTTTTGTGTTTAAACACTTAAAAAATCTAAAACTGAATATATCAAAATTGTCTTTTATTTTAAAAGTTAGCCTTTTTTGGAAAGCTATTTAAAAAGGTATACAATTTGAGTCCACGAGGACAACAATCGACTTATTCGATTAATTGAGTTTCGTTAACCTGAATGTCTAGAAAATCTCATTGTTAGTTCTTTTTTATAAATAAAATTACATTTTAATTCACTTTTTTGAAATTATTTGTCTTTGTGAAATTTAAATTGAAAATGTAAAAATTTAAATTTTGTTTATTAAAATTCATTAACTGCGAGAGGTCGAAAACCTGTCACGTGTGCAGGTAAATTGAGTATTTTGTTTTTTTAAATTTCTTAAATATTAATTAAGTGACCGCATGTGAATTTGATTTTTCGCTTCATCATTATGATGAGATGTTCGTCATGGAATTGTGTTGGTTTTGTACGTTTTTGGTGATTTTAATTTTTTTCGTTTCGATCAGGGGTCTGGTTTTACGTCCTGGAGGGATCGCCGATGAAGAAGAAATGGCGAGGAAAAAAGGAAATAAGGCGCAAAACAACCAGAATAATAACAAAGGCAAAGAAAAAAGTGAGTTGTCGCTTCCCATCTGGACCTTATTGTAGCTCGAATTTTTCTCATTTGATGCTTTTTTCAGGCAATGATTTCTTGTGTCCTCATGTTAAGAAATCGTTTGACCTTAATAGGGTGAAACACCATCAACAGGATCAGTGTGACACTTGTATCAAGCAGAAACAGAAGCCATCAAATCAGGTATTATATGTCAATCAGTTTTGGTTATTCATGCTGTCGTGTTTATAGTAATAGCTTGTAAAGTAGCCCAATTCCCAAATAATAGCCCAAACTGGCAATACTGTCTAAAGTTCAACTTTGTGGGCTTTTGGGCTTGTAAAGTAGCCCAATTCCCGATTAATAGCTCAAACTGGCAATAGGTACTGTTTAAGTCCAACTTTGTGGGCTTCTGTGTTACCAAATTAGGCTCTTTGTAGGCCAATTCACAATTATTAGCCCAAAGTGGCGATACTAAAGTCCAACTTTGTGGGCTTCTGTTTTGCCAGATTGGGCTCTCTAAGTAGCCCAATTCCCTATTCATATCCCAAACTGAAAATACTGTCTAAAGTCCAACTTTGTGGGCTTCTGTTTTTCCAGATTGAGCTCTGGTGGCTTCTGGTTTGCCAGATTTTTAAGTAGCCCAATTCCCTATTTATGGCCCAAACTGGCAATACTGTCTAAAGTCCAACTTTGTGGGCTTGTTTTGCCAAATAGGGCTCATTAAGTAGCCCAATTCGCTATTCTTAGCCCAAACCGAGAATACTGTCTAAAGTCCAACTTTGTGGGATTCTGGGCTTGTAAAGTAGCCCAAACTGGCAATAATATCTCAAGTCCAACTTTGATGGTATTTTTTAGGTTGGGCTCTTTAAATAGCCCAATTCCGGATTAATAGCCCAAACTGGCAATAGGTACTGTCTAAAGTCCAACTTTGTGGGCTTGTGTGTTACCTTATTGGGCTCTTTGTAGCCCAATTCGCAATTAATAGCCCAAAGTGGCAATACTAAAGTCCAACTTTGTGGGCTTCTGTTTTGCCAGATTGGGCTTTTAAAGTAGCCCAAACTGGCAATAATATCTCAAGTCCAACTTTAATAGTCCAAACTGGCAATAATATCTCGAGTCCAACTTTGATGGTATTTTTTTGGTTGGGTTCTTTAAATAGCCCAATTCCGGATTATTAGCCCAACTGGCAGTAGGTACTGTCTAAAGTCCAACTTAGTGGGCTTGTGTGTTACCTGATTGGGCTCTTTGTAGCCAAATTCGCAATTAATAGCCCAAAGTGGCAATACTAAAGTCCAACTTTGTGGGCTTCTGTTTTGTCAGATTGGGTTCCCTGAGTAGCTCAATTCCCTATTCATAGCCCAAATTGACAATACATACTGTGTTAAGTCCAACTTTGTGGGATTCTGTTTTTAGCAGATTGGGTTTTAGTAGCTCAATTCTCAGTCAATTAATAGTCCAAACTGAGAATACTGTCTAAAGTCCAACTTTGTGGGATTCTGGGCTTGTAAAGTAGCCCAATTCGCAATTAATAGCCCAAACTGGCAATAATATCTCAAGTCCAACTTTGTGGGTTTTTTTTTAGTTGGGATCTTTAAGTAGCCCAATTCCGGATTAATAGCCCAAACTGGCAATAGGTACTGTCTAAAGTCCAACTTTGTGGGCTTGTGTGTTACCTGATTGGGCTCTTTGTAGCCCAATTCGCAATTAATAGCTCAAACTGGCAATACTAAAATCCAACTTTGTAGGCTTCTGTTTTGTCAAATTTGGCTCTTTAAGTAGCCCATTCCCTATTCATCGCCCAAACTGACAATACTGTCTAAAATCCAATGTTTTGTGCTTCTGTGTTTCCAGACTCTTTGTAGCCCAATTCGCAATTAATAGCCCAAACAGGCAATACTAAAGTCCAACTTTATGGGCTTGTGTGTTACCAGATTGGGCTCTTTGTAGCCCAATTCCCTCTTAATAACCCAAACTGACAATACTGTCTAAAGTTCAACTTTGTGGGCTTCTGTTTTTACCAGCCCGATGTTTGCGCCCAATGTTTGATAATTGACTCTTTTTTAGCCTCTGAAATGGTGGATTTGCTTAAAATGCGGTGGAAAAAGCTGCACTCGAGACCATGCAATGTTGCACTTCATGACACCTCGCTCAGACAACCATTCGGTTTTCATCGACAGCTCCAACATCACCATTTGGTAACTTCCAACTCTTAATTTATCCTTTTCATTGCCCTTTTTTAGGTGTTTTGCTTGCAAAGAATTTCAAATCGACATCGATTTATACAAAAATTTGAAATCCAGCATTTCCGATTTAGAAAGGATAATTAGAGATATGAGTTTGAAAAAACCTGAAGTAAAAACGAACGAAAATAAGAATCAAAACAACACTTCTTGTATGTGATAATTTCATGTTTTATTCTTTTAATTAGTCCAAATTTCAGGCTACATAAAAGATAAGGATAAGCAAGAAACTTCATTTAATGCCATCGTAAGTTTTTAGTTTATGGGGATATGTTGGGGATAAAATCAATTCTGCACAAGTCCCTGGACATCCCTAATTGTTAAATTCCTTAACACTACATAAAATTTTCATAAATTGTTGTTTTAGGGATTAATAAATGAAGGGAATACATGCTATGCAAATTCCGTATTCCAATGTTTAACGCGGACACCAAAATTGGATGAAGCGATCATCAACGATTTTGACAATCCGATTACATTAACTATGGAAAATGGCGAACAAGTTGTAAGTTTTAATTTTTGATGTAAAAATTTATGGAGAAACGTTTTTTTAGGAATTTTGTATATCAAGAAGTGACTGCGAGCGTTCAGATAAGGGTGCATTAAATTTAGTCGAAGAATATCTAAGATTGCATGGTATTTTAACCAATAAAAGTAACAACAATCTTAAAATCAGTAGTGGAATTCATATTCTGAAATCGCTCAATAGAAAACATCAGCAATTTAAATGGGATCAGCAGCATGATGCTCATGAATTTCTTCGGATGCTTTTGGACACTTTACGTTCTGATATTCATAAGGTTTGTTTTATGTCCTAAGCTTTTTTTGTCTATTTTTATTCTAGATGTTCCAAGCTCTTATACTGAAGAAAAAGAATCTATCGACGCCGTCCTTGCAGAAAAATGCGTCACTGGAAATAAAAGCGGAGATAAAAGAAATTGATCGCAAGTTGTGTAAAGATAAGAGTTTTGGTCCTGAGAAAATTTTCGGAGGTGAACTTGTCAGTGAGCTTCGTTGTAAAGAATGCAATACGTTTTCAAAATCGATTGAAGAACAATTTATGGACCTTTCTCTTCCTGTTATTTCAATTGATGTAAGATTTTTTAGTATTTTTATTTTATTTTCTGAGCCTTTTTTTTTAGTCTGAAGGTTCCGAAACACCGAACGAACATAAAGGAAAGAGGAGGAATCATAAAAAGACTGGAAAATTTGTGAACAAAGTACCCAACTATTCGAGAAATGGTGGTGGAGATGAGTCAAAAATTGATGAAGATGTTCTGGAACTTGTTAAGGATGAACCGATTGAAAAACAGAAGCTTACTGATGTCCATGAAGTGAATGAAGATGACAAAAACTCAAACACTAACGGTTTCAACGATAGCGGCATCAACGATTCAGACGTCCCGCAGTCGAGAAGCGGTTCTCAAGCTAGCAATCCGAGCGATGGGGTCGCCACTCAGAATTATCAGCCATCTGAAAAACCGTGGGATTTCATCAAAGAAGGATATTCAGAGAAAGAAAAAGAAGTGGCTAAAGCAGACAGCGCCGATAGCGCCCTCCATGAGATGAGTCTCTTCAGCGAAGCCAACAACGATCCAAAACCATCTGAAGATCTAATAAATAATGACGATAAAATTGACATTGATGAAAATCGTAAGTATAGATAGAAAAAATGGGGCTCGGTTTTTGGCAGTTTTAAGGGTGAAAAACACGAATCTTAAGTCCATTTTGGGTTGTAAAAATGTTTTTTTCGATCACCCAAGGGGGGACCCTTCTTTACTTTTTGGGCCCGAAAATTTTCATTTTTTAATTTCATCCACAATTTGGTTTTTGGCAGTTTTAAGGGTGAAAAACACGAATCTTAAGTCCATTTTGGGTTATAAAAATATTTTTTTCGACCTCACCCAAGGGGGGACCCTTCTTCACTTTTTGGGCCCGAAAATTTTCATTTTTTAATTTCATCCACAATTTGGTTTTGGCAGTTTTACCCGGCTAGTTTAAAAATGGTTTTCAGCTTTCAGAAATGACGAGCTTGATGACTACAAAGATTGGAACAACCGTGTTAGTCCCAGTCCTGAAAAATTTGGTAAGAAATTTTGTTGAACCCTCATTCATCTCATTAAAAGTTATTTTAGATTCTTCAGAAGAAGAGAAAGATCGTTCATCAAGCAATCATTCATGGATGAAGTAAGTTTTTCTCAAAATAAGCTTCCATTTCATTCAATTTTTTTAGTTGGTCGCCAGAGAAGCACAGAGTTGTCAGCGACTGGCTCTACGATTCCACCAGGTATTTTATTTAAAGAAAAATTAATTATTCATTATTTTTAAATTAAGATTTGTTGATGGGCCTGAGCCGAATTTCATCGCATCCCCCCCAATTTACTGCAATGACAAAAGATGTCCATCAACTTGCAAACACGTAAGATTGTCCAACTTTTCCATATTTTTATCAATATTTTCATTTAGGAAGAAACTACTGTGTTTGAAAACGATGGAAAACCTTTGTTATCTTCTATGGTTTATGGAGGTGGTCCTGATATGTCCATTATCGTTTTACATAATTCAGATTTAAAGGACGATGATGGCTTCATCAAACAAAAAGTTGACGAGTAAGTATTTTAAAAAATTGAAAAATTATTATTTTATTCAATTCTAGATATTTTGAACCTTTGCCGGACGGTTCTGCAGCTGGCAGCAAGAAAATGAGCGAAGCTTTAAATTATTTAGAAAATGACGAAAAACGATATAGCCAAGAATCATGTCGTAAAACTTACCCACCGCATCGTGTTCCCATGTCCGAAGAAGCTCCTCTTCCAAACTGTAATTTTCATTCAAAAATTTTATCATTCAATCAATAACTTTTACAGCTTTGGATTCTATAGATAAAAAAGAAGAGAATAAAGACTGTTTAGATATAGTAGGCGAAAAAACGACTTTTGGCGAGACTTTAGAGAATGGTGGCGATTCAGATGAAGGCCTTTGTATTTCAAGCTTGTTCGATAACGACGTATTCCAAGAGGTATACTTTATTTTCCTTTTTTATCCATTTCTAATCATATTTTTAGGAAGAAATGAAGATATACAAAGTTAAAAACGATACGTCCAGTTCCTTAGAAGGTTGTCTTCAGGAGTTTATCAAAGAAGAAATCCTGACAGGAAGCAACAAAGTTGGTTGTGAAGAATGTACAAAAAGATCTAATGGTTAGTTTCTAAAATTAAAAGAAAAAATATTTAATTTTTTTAATTGTTTTAGACGAGAAAACAGTGTACACGACTTTTTCAAAACAACTGCTCATTAAAAAATTGCCGGACGTTGTTATTTTGCATTTGAAACGTTTTCAAGTCCAAATGTCTTCAGTTTGTAAAGTGAACCGTTTTGTGTCCTTCCCTGTCATTTTGAACATGGCTCCTTATTGCGTCCAAAAAGTACGACCATTTTATCAATTAATAGTTAATTGAACTTTTTTTTTTAGAAAAAAGAAGATCTTTTTCATCTTTATGGGGTCGTTAAGCATTCGGGAGGAATCCATTCTGGCCATTATGAAGCATATTATGCAGTAAGTCTTTGATATGAGTGAAAATTGTTTAAACTTTTAGCATTTTAAAAAAGACGAAGAAGTTGAATGGTTCCATGCGAATGATAGGACCGTGACTAAAGTAAAAGAATGCGAAGTTCTCTCGACTCAGGCTTATTTGCTTTTCTACTGCCGCCTCCCTTCCTAACAATATCCGAATTATCGAATCATCTATAAATTCACAGACGATTTGTTGAAAAAACTGTTCTAAACTGATTTTTATAATTAGTGAAATGTGATTATCGTACTCTTTTGATACTAAAAATTTGTTTTTCATTACGGAATCTAGTCGTAAGGGTGTTTTTTTAAAGTTTACCAATCTGGAACAATTCAAGGTTTTTTGGCAGCATTCATGGGCATTATTTGAGAAAATGGACGCTCAATGATATGGAAACAGCTTTTTTATATTTCTGGAGCCTTTTTGTGTTGAGGATCCATTTTGTTTTCAAATTCTGTCTGCAAATATCAACCTTTATCAAAAAAAATTTGGGGTTTTGGCTTTTCAAAATTTAAAATCGATGTTTTAGTGGCAATTTTAATGTCTTTCCGGAATAATTTTGTAATTTTTTTTGTTCTAAATAAATTTGTATTTAATAAATTTTTTCTGAACCTTTTAAATCACCAAGTTAAAGCGACAGTTTCTTTCCTAAACTGGTGTTTCTCACTAAAACCCAGGGGGGTGAGGCGATTAGGCTCTTATCCCACCGACTTAGCTAATCTAGCTAAATTTTAGCTTTTGGAATCTTCAGATACCACAGAGGTACCAGTGCGCACTAAAGGTCATTATAATTTTTTGATTCCTGCCACTTATTTCACTATTTTTGCCATTTCGTCATTATTTCGGTTTTAATCTAATAGCAAGTGGTTCCCATTCTATATAGACTGGTTTGGACCCCTTCTCAAGTAGTCTGGGCCCCCTTTTTCACTTTTTTTGTCAATTGAATTCATGCATTGCTTAGGAGCAAGACCCATCGTGCATTAGGTTTACTACCATCATGCATTTCGATAGAAACAAAGCTACCTAATTTCCCAGCAGTGCCTCCTCTTTCGGGAAAATTCGTGACGAAAAGTTGGCTACTCTGACTGTCAGGGAGTCTTATCAGTGCCTTCCCGGTATGAAGACTCGAATGGAAATATTAGTGAATCGGTAATCCATTCCGCTTTCAAGTCGTTCTTTTTTCCCGCTCTCGGAGCCATGAAACGTTCTAAAAAACCAATAATGCTTTGACACTTCTTTTAACATCGCTGTAAGTTATTTTTCCTCCCTAATCTTGAAATAAAAACTTCGTGACTAGCTAACCCTTAACACAGTGGGAAAGGGAAGTTCCTGAATGATCGAATTTCGCATTTACTCTTATGCTTCTTCCTTATTCCTTATTTCAGCATAATTTTTATTCATTTTCTTGTAAAATATGCTCAAAAATAGACAAATAAATAGCTTTTCATTAACTGCTGCCACCAGTAGTGACTTCACGCCTTGTCATATCCCATTATGTAGGTCAATACATCACAAATTCTAAAGCTAGGACTATTTTAAGTCAATTCTTATCAATTTTAAACGGGAATTCTTTCTTTTTTATTCACCTGACGTGGAAAAATCGATAATTTTATTTAAATGATGAAATATTGGTGTTTGTTCGTGACCGAGTTAGTTTAGGCGATACGATAAAAGCCGCCAAAACACAACTAATGAGTTTTTTTTGCCTGTTTTTCGAAAATATTGGAAATCGCTAACAATTCAAGGTTAGCCTCAGAGCACCCTGTGCGAGATAGTAAAATGCGTTATTGTACAAGATTCGTCACCATGGCAACATATCGTGGTGGTGGGGGGGGGGACTTTGACAACTCAAATGACATCTGAAACCAAGGTGTTGCCAGTTTGGGCAATTTATCGCAAATTGCGCAACATGGAGGGAAGTATGGGCTGGTTGGGGGAAGGGTGGGAAATTTCCCCCTTAATTTGAAGGGCCGGGAGAAAGAACGACCAGGGTGCACTTTTTAGAAATTGTTTAGAAGTTTTAGGTCTTTTGATGACGAAATATTAAAATCGACGAACATAGGCAAAACGGGGCTGACCCTGATGTTTTTTTTTTTTCTCTTCCTTTCCAAAAAAAATCTTTCTCTGTGTTTTTTGGGCAAACTATTAACATTTTCGCTTTTATTTCTACGCTAAGACCTACACGATAGCGTTAAGGAGGATCCGACATCAAAATTCTACCAAGTGTGCGAGAGTGCCGAGAGAGAGGGAAGATGCCCAAAAGTAGTTCTCTCTTTTTGGGCACTAAAAATGGTCGGAAATTTTTTTTTGAAAAGCGCGTTCTCATTCTTTCGGAAAACTACGTGCTGTTTAGAGAGCAGTTTTTCTGAAAAAGTTTTCCTCGGTAAAATAGAAAATGCAATTTTCCACCAAAACTATATAAATATAAAATAACATTGTAGAAAATAAAGCAGGCAAATGGTTCCTTGAAATAAAAATCGGTTTGAACTGACCTTGGCAAAGGGAAAATGTTTATTTATCTTTTTTTCCCCCCTCATTTAACTCCCCAGAACCCCGCAGCATCTAAGCCTTAAAAATCTCAAATCTCGTACCAACGAATCTATCCGATCGTCTTAATATTAGCATATTTGGAATCAGCTCGTCAAAACCTACAAGATGACTACCTGTTTTTTCAAAAATAAAGTTTTGGTGGAAAATTGCATTTTCTATTTTTCCGAGGAAAACTTTTTCAGAAAAACTGCTCTCTAAACAGCACGTAGTTTTTCGATAGAATGAGAACGCGCTTTTCAAAAAAAAATTTCCGACCATTTTTAGTGTTCAAAAAGAGGAAACTAATTTTGAGGGTGATAGTGCTGCGATCTCTTGAATGAGAAACAAACAATTCTGATGGGAGAATCCCCCTTAAAATCTCAATTTCGAAAAAAATTGACCCTGATCTTCCTTTCTCCCGGCCCTTCATTTTTGTATCCTTGAGAAAGTTTTTGGGCCAGCTCCAGACCGGTACTACAGAGCGGATGTTCTGCAGCCTTTTTTGCCTATAAAGAGATTGTCACATCAAAATTTATAGTCTCTTCTTAAAGAAGTATGTCTTCATTTTCAGAAAATGAGGAAATTCGTAACAATTGGATCTAAAATTAAAACGTGGGGGCGTCCTCATTTTATTACACCCTATAATGGCCTCAATAAAGGATTAATTGAACTTTTTTCTTCTCACATATTGAGGTTTTATGACGCTCATGAACGTACTTAAGACGACTCTTCTCAGAAGATATTAGTCATAGGATCGAACGATACCAAACTAGTTAAATCCAACAGTAAGTTCCCTACTCCATTTTAGTAAAAAATTACCTTGTTTGACATTTCCTCCCGTTTTCATTGAGAACTCGTCTTTCATTGACTTGTACAAGATTGACCTTAAAGATTTGTATCTAATATACAAGTCGGTCACGGAATTTTTTTTTTAAATTTGACGATCGTTTTGATGTGTAATTGAGTTTAGATTTCGAAGAAAGTCCGAAGGATTAAAATAAATTGAACGAGAGAATATTGGCATTTCTGTTCGTCACGTTTTCTTTGATCCAATGACCTATTATTATCAGAATACTTAATTTTATTGAAACGTGATAAGAATTCAATAAAATAGGTGACTGATTTTGACACGTGGAGAGTACTAAAACCTTCATTTTTTACTTATCTAAGCAAGGCTAACAAATTTTTGTACCTACTCTAGAGTAGGTACAAAATATACAAAAATAATAATAGGGCACATGAAGTGTGCCCGATCAGTCTCAACTCATGTTTTTTTAAAAAAGGGGTTATTCTAGAATAAGTGTAGTAAAGCCTAAAATCTTCCTCAAAATTAGTCTTTTGCTTTGTTGACTTATATTGATTGCCTAAATTGTTTTTCTTTTTTTCCTAAGATGTGCTAAATATTTTAGTTTTTAAGTTGTTTATGTAAATATCGTGTATTTGTCAGAGGTTTTAGGTAAATATTTGTTCAGCTGAAGTTTCTGATTTTCTGAAATTTTGTGAGAACTAGGTTAAAATTTTTGTTTTTTGCTGATTCAAGTGGCGATTGTCCCACGGTTGAAATTATTAATTTAAATACTCTGGTCAATAGTTTTAATGGGGTAAAAATGAGTTCAAGGGCGTATAAGACACCCTTATTAATAGCAACGAGAATTTTCTCGTTAAATCGACGTTTCTGGGTCTGGGAGAGTCGGAATTCCATCGGGTTTCCATGCGTTCTTGGCTTATTGTGGAATCCACAACCTTGGAGTAAAAAATAATAAATTATCGCGTCGATCGAGCGACAAATTCTGGCATGATAGCCCCACTTGAGTATAGTTTTTTTAATTTCTTGGTGGGGAAATCCACTATCTCGGGAGGGGGATGATATTGGTGGGGTCCTGGCGGCAAATCAAACCCGAAGTGTGCCCGATCAGTCTCAACTCATGTTTTTTTAAAAAAGGGGTTAGACGATTACTCTTTGCTATGCGTCTACGTACGTAACCGTATCTCAGCGACCCATTAGACACGGTACGAATTTACGTTTTTAACTAATTTCGATGACTTTGAACTATTTATGCACCCTAGCATATCTTTTAAAAAATTTTTTGTCATTTTTGCAATTTTTCTCCTGACAAAATGACCCTGATAGAAAAGAAATTTAACCTTTTATTTTAAATAAAAATATTCATGTCAAAATATTGATTTAGTAGATATCGCGTTATGTATCAAAACCGACGTCACTTTTTCCTCAGGCAATTATTTATTTTTAGTCAAAACAAAGTTTTTTTGTTCCAGTTCTGAAAGCTAATTTCCGAAGTTGCATTGGAAAAATTTTCAAGTCTAATTTATGCGGAAGCACAAATTAAATTGCAGTTTACAGAATTTAGTAATGAAGCTGGTTAAATTCATGATGGTATGGGAAATCCGCGGTTTCTTTGCTTTCGATATCTTAAAATAAATTAGTTATGGTTTCAAACTAATGATTTATGTTGTTATCGAACGAATACACCAGCTTAGTCATATACTCATATATTTTGGTAACCAACAATTAATAATTACTCTCAATTTTCGTAATTGCCTTTTTGGACATTCAATGAGCAAAGAAAGGAAAAAAATTACACTTTTTTGTCCTAGAAGTAATAAAAGAAGAAAAGAAGTAGAAAAAGTAATAAATATATCGTAAAAGCTTGAGAAAAAGAGGTTTAATGATGTCATCATTATGCTACGTTATTCTATCCTTCTGAGCACAGTACCTCTAAATTCAAGGGATCCTTGTTTGGAGCTCAATTTCAGATATCGTTCGGTCAAATTTGTTTTTTATTTAGTATTTAGCAACGAAATTTTCTCTAAGATCCCGGAAAAAGCAAAGGAAGTTCATTGGTGCCCTCACTAGTGTCGAAACTGCGACCTTTCTTTTATTCCTCGAATCGCCTTTCGGCTTAATCAATTTCATGAAAATGTCGGGCCACCATCACACTTTTTATAGGCTGACTTTTCTCGAAAACTTCTTGACCTAATTACAAGAGGACATTAGTTTAATAGAGACGAAAAAGATGTCGATTCACTCTTTTTCCAAGTTTCGCTTAAAAAAACGAAAATTTTGCTGTAAACGCGAAAAAAATTTTTTTTTGCTTTCTCGAAAACAAAGGAAATTATCATCACATGAAATAATTGGAGTCATAGGTTCAAAATATCCTGCGCTTTATAAAGAGGGAAGTGATGGTTTTCGGGTTTTGAATAGGCAACAATGTTAAAAAATTGATAACCATTTGTAAAAAAATTCTTTTCCTGTTTGCTCTACTTTCCTTACTAGCTTGAACCGAGTTATTTTTGTATTTTTTCGCCATATTTTGAAATCTTACGCTTGGTCCTCGAGAAGGGTATCTTTTTAAGGCCTACGTGCTGACTTGGTCGATCAATTTCGGTTTTTCCGATTATTATATCATGACTCCGTTGCATTTATCTTCTTTATTTGATAACAATCGGTGTCTTTTATATATATGGATGGAAAGTATTCTTACAAATTTAGTCCAACCGGTACCCGTTCAACGTAAGTACCTTATCTTACAATTAGAAAAGTAAACTATAGGCTTTTACAGTAATCGTGACAATTAATTTTTTTTTCTCAAAAATGGTTGATTTAAAAAAAAAAATTTTTTTTTAAAATTTTTATTGAGATCGGGGGTATACTCCAGACTACTTTTCTTTGTGTTTAACGGAATTCAAATTTTAAAAACTTTTTGCTATGAATAATTCATTAAAATTTCTTTTTAAATCGATAACAACATTGAATTTGTTTAAAATTCAAAATATTTTTTTAAATTTTAAATGTCATTTCAAATTGCGTACATTCGGGCCTCACATGTACAAGAATGAATCAAAGACCGGTTTTTCGTCCGTACCTTTGGCGAACATTTTCATTTCTTAACAGGATTGTACTTAATAGGTGGAAAACGACATCTAGCGAGAAAAAAATATTTTCGCCTTTTTTTTTTACATAGGTAGGTATACCTCTCTCATCCAAAATCAGTCTTACATTGACACCGGAGCAGCTTAGGTAAGAAATGGAAGGATTTCTTTTACAATATTGCGTAAATTTTTATGGCTAATGAAATTTGAATGATGCATTTTTTATAATCATCATTTTGCAATTCGATTCCAATTGATCGTTTCTGCGTAAAAGATGTATAAAATTTTATTCTCATTTCAATTCTGTTCTCAAGAAATCTACCGATTTAAAAAAAAAATCCTAGTTACGTAACAGAAGGGTCAGAAGGACCGCATTTTTCTGCCGCACAACCCTGTCGAGTTCATGAAGTTTTGTTTGACCTTGAAGCCTATGCCAAGGAGAACGAGAAATCTTTTTTGATGGTACTACTTCAATAATTGCTTATTTAAAACTAGGATATCAAGACAATGAAGAGCGGGCGTGCTAATTACTAGTTTGGTTACATGTCGGCCACTTAATGTTATTATTATTTACTGCAATTTTTTTTTTCGTCTTTCAATTAATTTTGTTGCGTAATCTTGGTCTCCAGTTTGGCGAGGTTCAAATGCGTAATTTTATTTAGTTCGGACTTTGGCCCTTATCGACACATATGCCACGACAGCGATATTTCTTAAGCTGTTTCATCAATCGTTGAGGTTTTGGTGGTCACGTCGGTTTTCCTCTTTTGATTGCCATTAATATCAAGTTTACCTACATGTTAAGTATGTAATTAACTTTTTTTTTCCAGGAAGCTCCTTCGTCGGGCTTCAGTACTCATTTACGATGGAGGACGGAGTGGCAGAAGCAAGAAACGAGAGGGATTTCAGCCGGTTCAAGTTCTGGAAGTTTTTTTGTAAGATTTCCTTTTAATTTTCAATACCAAAGCCGAGATTCAGTGACAATATTATAGTACAGAACTGTCCCTTAGCTTAAAATTGCTGTCGAACAGAAAAAAATTTCAACTTCGACCTCTGAAAGAAGACTTCTTCCAAGCGAAAGCGTAAATTCAGAAAAATGGATGGTACCCAAGCTTTGGCTTCACAGATGTGTTTGGAATAGTGTGGTGGGGAAAATATCAAAAGTCCCAACCCATACACCCTGAGCTCGAGGGGGAGGAGGAGGTCAAGGTTTTCAATTTTCCCCTAAATCTCGAAAACTATGCGTCCTAGGACATCACCGCTAAAAAATTTAAGTGATAAGCACACTAGAAAACGCACAATTAATCGTTTATCAATAATTATCAACTAATAACGATAGAAATAATTTTGTGATTGTTGATAGTATTAATTTATTTCAAACTCACAAGAACTAATGAATTGTTCTAATTTTAACTTTCTAGATGTGTTTATTATTTGTGATGTTTATCTATTTATGTTTGGAGGCAAACGAAAGACGCCTTGCTGGCTAAAAATCGTTTTCCTTGACGAATCTTTATTTCTTATCCGACCTTTAATTTGAGATTTGAATCAGATTTATCTTCTAGATTAGAGAGCGAAAGAAGTTTTAAATCTTTGACCGAAACTCATGAATTAAAAGTTAAAAAACGACCCGCGTGGAGGGTTAGAATGAATCGTGAGGAGACAACGGTGGACGACCTCCCTTGAGACTTGAAGGCTGCTTTTCAAGTGTTAACTCTCTCAAGGGGAGGAGGGTGGAGGTTCATTAGCATCCCTTTTTAGTTTTTCTCCTCTTTTTTATGTTTTTGTTCTAAATTCTTTTTTAAATTTTTTATTTATAACAACAAAAACACCATAAAATTTTAACATCATTAGGATATTTTTAGATTCAAACCTGTAATTTAATACCGTCTGAGTGATGTATCAGGCAACTGTTTCAAATACACGAATTCTACTACTCTCATACATATTTCACAGTATTTAGCCTCATGGATATTCACCCATTTGAGTGCTGCTTTTAGCCAAGGTATATAAATGAGGAGCCCCTTAATCTTCTTAATTACTCAACCCTTTTGCTCTTCTCATTGTTTTGATTTTATATGTTAATTTCAAGTTTATATATAAAAGATCGTGTCTAGTTTTCTATTTTTAGAAATACTGATTTTCATGTTTATCTATAAATATGAGATCCCATACTTTTTTTGGGTCTTATCCTTGAAATTTTGTGAAGCTCATACTAAACCCGCATTCCCTTAGTGTCACACCGGTTCTAGATGAGGGTGTTGTGTAAGATTTTGAAATAATGAAAAATTTTGAATCAATTTTAGGTCCCATGCCAGCGAGAGTTGTGTTATATCTTCTTTCATTTTCTGGCTTTTTGGTCAGTTTTATGATGCGAACTGACATCAATCTTGCTATGGTTGCGATGGCGAAATTGAAAACTCCCACAACTTTCGCTAACAACTCGGGATCTGAGCCTTTGGTTTGTTACGACCGGAATTTAAACAATACGGAAGAAGAAGAATCGCAGGTTAGTTTATCGAATGTTAGTATTTCGTTTTAAAGAAATTTATTAGGAGGAAGGAGAGTTCGACTGGGACCCTTCTATTCAAACAATAATCATCAGTTCGTTTTACTGGTGCTATGTCATATCTCAAATAGTAGGAGGAATTTTAGTCCAGAAATTCGGTACAAAATCTGTTTTTGGTTACTCACAACTGGCAACTGCTCTTTCATCGCTACTGATTCCTAAAGGAGCTGAAATTCATTATGTCGTCCTTATTATACTTCGTTCAATTCAAGGTGTCGCATCGGTAATTAATAACGTTTTGGATGAACAAATTTTATAATAATTTTTTAAAGGGATTTACATGGCCTGCAATGTATTCAATGATCGGCTGTTGGATCCCTCCGGCTGAAAGAAGTCGATTTATGTCATCATTCCAAGGTAATTCAAAAAAATTGAAAATTCCAAATAATTTTTTTTTAGGTTTTACCATCGGTATTGGATTGACGTATCCGTTATGTGGGTTCATCATCGCCCATTATGGTTGGAGACCTGTTTTCTACACGACCGGCTCTTTAGGAGTCATCTGGTGCATTTTTTGGTGGTTTCTTGCATTTGACACTCCACAAGAACATCCTCGAATTTCAAAACAGGAATTGGCCTACATTCAAAAATGTACTGCAGCGACATCCGCTGATAATAAAGTAATCAATATAAAAAAAAATTTTCTAATTTTTTATTTTAGATTAAAAAAGTTCCTTGGCTTTCTATTTTGACTTCTCTCCCTGCGTGGTCAATAGGAATCACCACTTTTGGAAGAATTTGGGTTCATTATACTTTTATCATTCCCGGCCCATTGTATATGAAGACTATATTGGGGTTCAGCATCCAAAAGGTATAAAATATTATAAACATAATTTTTCATCATTTATGATTTTTAGAATGGCATTCTCAATGGTGCACCTTTCCTTCTAAGTTATCTCTCATCCGTTGTTTTCTGTTACGTTGCTGACATCCTTGTCACTAGAAAAATTCTTCATCTAACTGCAGTCAGAAAAATTTTTACTGCTTTATGTAAGTATTTTTTCATTGAGTTTTACCAAACAAAAAGTTCTGAAAATTTTTCTGGTTAAAAGTTCTCGTCTAAATTTTAAAGACAATTTTTATTCTTTTTTTAGCTCAAGTTGCCCCTGGAATTTTAGTTCTCATGATAGGATTTGTCGGGTGCAACATAATCCTAGTCTTAGTTTTATGGTTTATCGCCGTCACACTCATTACAGCTTCTTATGCTGGTGCAATGGCCAATATTGTCGACATAGGACCTAATTTTGCCGGTAAATTTATTTAATTTTTTTTCTTTAAATTTAATTATTATTTCCAGGCCCTATTTTGGCTTTTGCTCAAACCATTCATATGAGTGCCAGTTTTATTTCTCCTCTTGTAGCCGGAGCTATACTGAAGGATGATGTAAGTAAAATGATCTTTGAAACTTTAAAATAACCAAGAATTCCAGGTTACGTTGAATCGATGGAGAATCGTTTTTGGAACCGCATCCGGTGTCGCTGTCGGGACTTATTTTGTCTATCAATTATTCGGAACTTCTGAAGTCCAGCCATGGAATTACCCGGAAAATTACAGATCGGACCAGCTAGAAGAACAGAGGGTTCCTTTAAAATCTCAAAATGGTGCGCCTGGAAATTTCAAAGAAGAAAAAGCTCAGGAGAAAACTTAAATGTCCCTAAAAACTTAAAACGCTTAAAACATAATCAGGGCCCAGAATTTTAGCAAGCTTACGCTGAGTATTAAAGCAGTTCAAAATAATCCCGAAAATAAAATAAAGGTGGTCAAATACTAGCAACTCCTGTTTTTGGTTTTTCTCAACCTAAAATCTCGTCCAAGACTCTTAAGCATAAAAATGACATTAGTTTACTCAAAAAGCTTTTATCATAAGTTATTAATTTTAATATTTTTTAAAAAGGCGCTCTTCTTAATTTTTCATAAACCAACAAACAAAAAACCTGGAGTTGCAACATTCTACCTCAATTTAAAAAAAAAAACATTTAGGTATTTTTACCCAATATTTTCAAAAAAATTATATCCATTGTTTATTTTATGCTTTTTTATTTTTAAAAGGGTTGGAATATGTAATAGTACGCACATTATCACCGTAATCTTAGCCACTAATGCATTTTTATATGAGGCAATTAATTAGCCTTTTTATAACATTAAAAAAAACTTCTCATATTACTTTAGACAAAGTGATTCCACTGTGATGTAATTTTTAGGCAAAAATTTTTTTAGTAGATACTTATTTTTAATTTTTTCATGTTTCTTTTCTCTTTTATTTTTTCCCCGAATCTTTGTAAATAATACGTTTTTTTATAATTAAAGTTTATTAGCTTCCCCTGAGGCGTCTGTTATATTTTTGTAATTCATTTTCAACCTTCAAAATAACGAAAACCTAATTTTCAATATTTTTGTATCTTTTTTATTAATTGATTTATTTGTGACATTCCATGAAAATTGGAAATTTTTTTTTAAATGTGAAGTATTATTTTTATTAGGTAGTATACTTGATGCTTTCTAGTATTACTGTAAGTTTTTGTAGCACAAAATTTGTTTTTATTGCAAAAAACGCACTTTGTGCATGTATTGGTGTGTATGGTATATCTTACAATTAAACTTTATATGACAATACTCTTAACTAGTCGATTTTTGAATAAAGTACAATTTATTGGGACTTCAGCCTGCCTGGAAAACAACATTTTTTTTTCAAAATTCTGGTCTTCCCTAAAACACGGTCTACAGGCAAAAAGTTAATTGTGAAACCAAACTTTTTTTTAACTAGAAATCCATAGAAAACCTTTTACTTCAAGCTTATTTAAAAATGATTTTAGACGTTTTTTTAATGCCTGTAGGTTGTTCGAATTTCGCCGTCGAAAAAAGTTCATTTTGTCCTTTTTGAACCACTAGTGCCTTGTAGGGACAATTTTAATTTTGATTTTTGTTTAAACTCTTCATGGCAATTAAAAGGCACATTTTGTTTACGGAAGTCCCACTATATATATCTAATATTTATCATAATGCATAAAAACGTTTATACTTATTAAAAAGTTAGCGAACAGTAATGCTAAAAGCATAAGTGAAGTCTTAATTTTTGTATTCAATAAGACTTATAGAGAACCTTAGGTTAATTTTTAAGAAAATATGTAGGTACTTAAAATAAAACTATAAAGATCTTTTATTTTTGTTGCTTAATTACCATAAACATTCATCTCGCTACCCTCAACTGATGAAAACAATAAAATTATGTTTTCTAGAGAGTAGATTGTATTGCAAATCAAAGAAGAATTGCATGGTATACCGCGTTCCTACTGGATAGTGTAAGTACTAAAAGTTACCAAAATATGGTTAAAAAAGGTCTAAAAATTCAATTTTTTGCTGTTTGATATCTAGGCTCCCTGCAAGCTGATCGACTTGAAATTTTCAGGGCTTCCTATTTTTGTATTAGTGGAGATCCGCATAAAATTTCAAGTCCATTGGTGCACAGAGTGAGGGTCTGCCGAAAAAAAGAGCTTGAAAATTGATCTAACGCACAAAAACGCTCATGGTAACCTAGGCCCTCAAAAAATGCTTGAACATTCATTGCAAAGGAACCTATTTTATTGTTACGATATTCTGACCCTTGGTTCTGTGTAAAAATTGTGTAAAACATGATTAATGTATTTAAAAATCAAATCGCTCCATTATATCCGGTGAATTGAAGCAAAATTTTAACAAGTTTGACGATTGAAACCGAAAGGCGGGAAAATAAAGTATCGATTAGTATGTCTCGATTTTATTTATAGATTTTGCTTAATTTAATTAATTAAGGAATGATTATTGCAAAAAAAATTGTTTATTTTCTTAATTTAATTGATAAATTTTTATTGGTAATGTTTAAAAGAGGAAATAGGCGAACATTGATAGGTTTTGTGTTTGCAACGATCTAAAAGGCAGCGAAAGTTTAGTGTACGATAAGCGCACTCTAGTCGGCCTCGGCTAATCGATAGACGCAGTGCTGCTCCGTGAGAGACCGAAGTAATTCGTTGTCAGACAAAAAGTTTTTGTGGAGTTTGTTATTTTGTTTCGGCCCTTTCACCCGATTTCGAAGGTCCCAAAAGTGTCCAATTCCGGCATCGCGAACCCTTTCCGTGTCCGTTATGTCGAATTCGATTTGAAATAAGGTCCTCGAACTAACGCGAAGACGATCAAAGTGAAGTTGGTGAGGTGAGTGAAGGGACTTGGATGAAGGAAGAGCGATGTTAGGCCGATTCGAGACCCTCTTAGCCCTTGCTTCCTTGCTCTGCGCTAACGCAGCATTTTCACGTGCTTGGACCACCACCGAAAGCGTACCACTCCAAGAAGGTAAGCAACCAAATCAAATTATTTATTTTCACTACGAACCATCAAGATTTTCATCAAAGACCCATAACAAGTGACACACTTTTCCACAAGAACTTCTTTCTTCTATTACGAAATATATTTAAATTTTTATGCAATTTAAAAAAAAATTTACTGTGAATAATTTATGCAAATCGGGGTCTCTTCTCTCTTGTGTCATTTACATGTAAATGCTATATTCTCATCAAATGTTCAATACTTCATAAACAAGCACAATCCTTATTTCAGGACTCTAGGAAAAGCAGGAAAAAATAATATTTATTCTTTATTAAATTAATTATAATACCAAGCTGGCATAAATTTACCTTTGGAATTTATTAAAAACAAATATTTGAATTATGCTGGTATTTTAAACACTATGAAGGTCAGAGAAAACTTTTTATTCGAGCCTTGTATTTTCAAAATTTTTATGCAAATCCTTGCTAGCATGAAATCCAGTTGCTCACAATTTTGAGGACCTAAGCTATGAAACCAGTTTCGCAATTTACAAAAACTTAGCCGGAAAACGACAAAATTTTCGCTCTTTTTTTTTCAGTTTTAAAACTAGCAAGATCTATATGGAAAGGGTAAAATTTGCTACGATTTCGGACTATAGTCAGCTATTACGGCTGATTCTCTATTTACAGCTCTTATTTGGATAACTATACGTAAATGTAGCTCATTTTGAGACCATGCGTGGACCTGTAGGTCCAGCGGTTGCCCTAGGGATTATTTTGGCATTTTTAGCACCAAAAGTGTTCGAACTTATCTGTCTAGAACTGAGAAGTCAATAGCAACATTAAGAAAATTTCGATAAGATGAAGTTTGCAGCTTGTTCGTGGTCGGAAAGTTGGGCGGTATTCTGAGACATCTACAGTTCCTGTCCACCACTACCACCTTGTTTTCTTCATTTGGAGCTCTTTAAATATTTGGATAATTGCAAAAGTAGTTTATTTCCAGACCTTGTGGTTCTCTCGACATTAGCCCATAACCAAGTCATAAGTGGGCTTTGGAACCTTGAATTGACGATTTTCGGCTCTGGGATAGTATTGTAGCTTGTCTTGAAATTTTCATCATATGATAAGAAAATGCCCTGAAAATTTCAAGTTGATTGGTTACATGGAGAAAATGCAATCCGATGTTTGAATTGAGTATTCACTCATTCTGAATACAAGGTAATAGAATAACTTCCATTTAGAACAAGTTAGAATTTGGGAAGAACCCTATGTTGTTAATGGCCATCTAAAAAATCTATCGGCAAAATTGATTTTTAAGGGTTGTAAAATGTTCTGGGCGTTTTTTGGCATTTAATCACATAAATTGGCCTTTAAAAGAGCTTTTTAGCGATATATTGATCAAACCAATTGGCTAAGAATTGATGAAATGATTGACGTTTAAAGTTGACATCTAATTTTTATTTATCGACCAATTTCCTTCGGGACTGGCAAGTTTGCACATGTGCAACGTGTAGTACCTGAAAGAAGGTTTTTTCTGCAGTTCTTTTGTGGCTAATTTTTGTTACTGTTTAGGACCAGCCATTTAGTTTTATGTCGTCACATTTATTCCAAGACGTTTTACCTTTTATGCACAAAGTTGATGACACGGAAAACGGCGATCACGGAGACCTTGTTAGCAACTTCTGAAATATGGCAAAGCACGCTAATTAGTGGCATCGTAGTTCTTACGGAACTTGCTGACGTGCTTCCATTTTAGGGCTTAAGGCGCCTTTTAACCCCTTTTTCCTTTTTTTTTATTTTACAAAAGCATTGTGGATTGTTAAAGCAAATAATTTTATCAAGTTTGAACAGAATCAATTACTAATTCGGTATAGGCTTTCTAAGTGTTCAATTAATTATTCAAAACTGTTCTCTAACTAGCAAGTTAGAGGATTGAATTTGGCGTTTCTCGTCCTGGAATTAACATACGTCCATAACTGTCAGTAATTCCAAGTTGTGAATGATTTTATTGGAAGTGAAAATAAAGGGAAAAGCTGCGGTGTGACTCAATAAAATTTATTTTTTCCGCGTGACTTTTTACATTAAAAAGCGCCCTTTTTCATAAACCTATAAATGTTTCATGTATGAAAAAAGTCGAATCCGGAATCGCCTTTCACGTTTCGTTCTCTACCTTTTGCCCGGCAGCGGAGTACATCTTCTCTTTGGGGTTTTCCGGTCCTTCAAAGGGATCCTCTTTCTACAGTCCTTACAGATAAAATAAACAACTCTAAGTAAATACTAATCTTCTTAGGAGTTTTTGACTTTGATGAAACTGCTTCTTATACGATTTCGTATTTTCTTTGTCGTAAAACAAACCGAAGAAGTGAGACCAATGAAGGGCTATGATTAATTTGAACAAAAATTATCTGCAGCAACAAAAATGAGGCTAAAATGACATTCCGAATATATCGAATCAAATTGAAAGGAGACCAAATTTTTTTTTGTTGGGTCAAACGTTTGGACTGTCGACTAATGTAAAGCGATCAGTTTCTGTATCGTTCATGTATAATTTAATTATCATTACTCGCTTCTATGACATGTACACCGGTCGTATGAATTACTAATTATTGTCCTGTAATAATGATGAAGTTGATCCTTTTTTCAATTCACCCACAGCTCAGCAAAGTAGAGTTCTATTCTGAGTTGAATGTCTGTTGAAATTTGCCCTAAAATTGAGAACGCACTACAGTCCTTATGGTCCAGGTGTGGTGAATCAGTGGATCAAGTACCTTCAATATCTGAAACTACTGAAAAACTTTGGTTTTCAATTATTTTTGCGAAATATCCAGGTTTGATTTTCGTTCTTCTCAAGGAATCAGTTGCCAGGTTCTCATCTTGACTGACGGATTGTGCCTTTTCAACTGTAAAATTCGCTCTTCTGTACCAAAGCCGTTTTAGAACGGAAACTCTAAAATCCTATATTTGACGCTTCTTGAAGCTCGCAATATTTCCTTTTTAAAGAATTTAATAAAAGTTGAGTTTCAAGTGGAGTTTTAATGGGCTGAGTTCATAAGAAACTGCGTTGACATTTTTCCATAGTTGGTACTTAAAAAAATAATATTTGTTTGTTTTAAAACAGACGATTTTGTTGTCCTTCAAATTTAGGTCAGAGCAACGTTTTCATTGCATTAATTTTCTCTTTTCTCGCTATTATGACAGGCGTTTAATTTAGCTTATCGCCCGAGAACCTTATTTAATATAATACAAAACGTTTTGTTCGAAATTATTTAAACATTATTTTCTTTAAATAAATGTAGCGCTGTTATTCTTTTTTTCCGGATTTATAAGTGTAGAGATGAATATTCATGTTTGGGTTGAAATATTTTACGAATGAGGGTCACATAAGGGGGAGGAAAAGGAGAAAAAATGGCACTACCGACATATCCCTTACTCACCCGCCGCAAACATGTCCAGCTTTACATTCTGCAATAACCATACGCTTCTTCACGAAATACCTTTCATCCTTTATTGTCCTCTTGTTTTTTATGATTTTAAACGGTTTTACGTTTGAAATTTCATTGGCGGTAACATAGGGTTGAGAATTTTCATTAGTAACCTCCCTGTTGGGGAGTAATGACCCCCAACAGAATTGTAATCTAATTTTACTAATTGGATTGAGGATAACGAAGTTGTGCCCCAGACGTATCCTCCCTCACACACCCCTCTCGTCAAAATTTCCTTTCGGACGATTTTATGGGCGGACAAATATTTCAAGACCGGTAGCTTATTGATCCTTAAATAGTCAAAGAACTTAAGGCGTCCCGCTAACCAGAAATGAGATGGAAATTAGATAATAAAGGAGGTTGAAGGGGAGGAACATAATTAGCGAGGTAGGAAGCTCAGAGATGAAAACGTTCTTTTGGCTCAAGAGGTTCTGGGAAAAAAATTTTCTCCTGCCATACGCACCAACCTTTTGTTAATTATCGATCGAGAATATTTCTGTATCGTCGAAATCCGATTAAACTTTCCTCCTTTTGTTGAATCCATCCTCTGCATTATTTGTCAGGTAATAGTTATTGATTCTGTATAATCTGGGCCAAACTTCTTTTGATATTTTGGAATCAACAAAAGATCAACTTGGAAAGGTACTTCAATTTAGAATGTGATAAAACGGGGATGATTGTCAGAGGTACGGACTTTTTTTTCTGAAACGTGATTCGAAGTAATTTTATCGATTTGTCCCTACCCTGCATAGGGTCACTTGACTATACGTTCGCTCTTTTCCATCATTTCTCTGCCCTTATTCTACTTCAAAGCACTCAAAATTTATTGTCTATTTCAATGTTCAATTATACATTTTAATTATGTAATATATTTCTAGCGTTGTGGATATATTGAATTATGAAAAGCAGATAATTAATTATAAAATGGCTTTTTAATTACATAATTATGAATGGATGATATTGATAGGCTGTTAGAAACCTTGATTACTGCAAATTTTATATTTTCTGGGAATTTAGGCGAAAATAGTTTGAATTTACGAGTGAGGTTCTATAAATTGTCCGTGATCTGTATCCCTCTTGTGAATCGTAGTGGCCGTAAATCATAGGGTAGGCTCTTTGAACGTTTTGGCAGAGTTTTATTGCCTCTGGCCCATTGAGAAGAGGTCGAAAATTTCGTTGAATGATCCCACGGATGGAAACATTTTTGTTAAATGCCTACAAATGAGTTGATACAAGGGTGGGCTAGAAGCTTGTTTGCCGAGTAGTGTCAACAAGGGTTCCTTTATTTGTAAATAGTTAAATGATCAATGGAGTTTGTTCAGTGTTGAATCTGCGAGTTTTAAAAGCGGGACTTAACGAGGCTTATGCACTTTAGGGGCGGCATTATTGTCAACTGTAGCTCGGATATAATTAATTCCACGTGAAGGAACTCTGGCAGATTCCTCGAAGCCTCGATTAGATTAGCTTGGCAATTTTGTTTCGACTCGAGTTAAAATCATCGGTGGAAATCGGGTTAAAACACTAAAAGGATAGGAAGAGGGTTAAAATGCGTCGAGTTTTAAAAGGATCATTAGTCACGTAAAGTCTAGAATTGAACATCCACCCTAGAAAAGCCTTTTGTTTTTACATTCTTTCAGAATTAAACCAATAAGAGAAAAGTCTGCGGAAAGACTAGAACCCCTACTTTTGAAAACACCAACTAATTATCATCCTTAATCGTTAATAGCCCAGAGAACTTTGTTAAATTAAATGCATCTAATATCTATGGTAATGGATCTCTTCGTACCTGTAAATGGGGGAGAGGTCCTGCCCTTCTTTTCACAGGCTTTTTAAGTCCTACAACTTTTCAATGGGCGAAACTTCCATTAATGAAAGTAATTTTTTAGCCTCCTTTTATATTTTTTTTCGGCTGCTTTCATGGATTACATTAGCCTCTCGTTTTTGTCTGACTTGAGTGCTTCTAGTGAAATTTTCTTCTTGTTTTATTAAGATAGGCTTACCAAGGATCCTTTTATTTTAAAAATTTTGTCGTCAAATGACAGGTTTTTAAATGTTTGAACATTTTTTAACTTTTTTACATGTCAAAAGGGTCGTAAATTGAAAAGAACCAAATAGTTCACAGAAAGAAGAGACAGGCTGGTTAATTAATTTGTATTTAATTTTCATGTTTTTTTTTGTTTTTTACACTGGTCCTTTGGAATAAATTCTCTTTCATTTTCTGTGGGCAATTCTCGGTTTTTCCTCTCTTTTCTGTGAGTTGTTCTATTTTGTGTATGTTGAAGAACCATCGGGGAGGGAACCCACTTGAAAGTTGACCTCACACCACCTGACGGCAGGTGGTGTTCGATACAGGTGCAAGGCGAGCACGAGGAAAATCCCCCTTTTAAAATCTCGACCAGAAAATAATCTTTTATAACATCTGCTTCCCATTTAAATAAACCGCTTTGAATTTCATATATTATTTACTCTTTACGGCACTAATTAGGCCTTTTTCTTTCTCAAAAAATTTCCCTCATCAAGAGAAAATATTGAATTAAAAAAAATTGAAGCGTAACTTTTTAAAAAGTTAGGCATTCATGAACATTCTATTTGACCAGGATGATCGAATAAAAGAGAAAACTAAATAAAAAATTTATTTTCTTTTTTCAGTATTATGAAAAACGAATAACACGGTTTTTAAATTCATTTTTGTTAGTAGAAGGAAATATGACAATGTAAAATCGTTTGATATATTCAGCCTGTTTTCCGATATTCGGGGCTTAAAAAGAATAGACGCTTCGAATCGTGACAACCGAGCCCCAGATTAACATCCAACCCGAAAACGGTCGATCATCTCATTACGAGACGTTAACACGAAATACTCGCCTCTTCACTGGAATAATTTCACAGCGAGGATTAAAACAAAAATGAGGGGTGGAAAAAAAGGGACTTTTTGGGTTCATAAAAAGTTTCCAGTCGTCCTGATTGATCGGATGAAATTCCTATTATTCTGAAATAATAATGCGCCTTCTTCAAGCTTTACGCACTTAAAAGAAACTCTCGTCGAAAACTGAATTGGAATACTTTATTGAAAAGTGGAAACTTGCCGATTGATTGGTCTGATACTTTTTTTCATTTCGCTCCAAGTATTCTTTAAAAATTAATTTTTTTTAATATTAGGAACAAAATGAGGTAAACCTAAAATGCCACAGATAAGATAATTTCGACTTCATTTTTTATTGTCCCCACATGCGGGAAGCACCCACTTCCTTTGTTAGGTGAAAGTTGAGCGTTAGGGTACATTAAAAAACAAAAAAGTTTGGCCTTTTTCCAACATTTTCACTTAAAATCAAATGTCATTTGGTTCTATTTCCTTTTTTGTTCCACGACAGATATCAGATTACGTTTTCAGAAGGTGCAGATGGAACTTCTAATATTAAATCTGGGGTTTTATATTTAACTTAAATTGAACTGTCACGTTCAGAAATTTTTAACCTCTACAGATTAATAAGGATTTAGTTAATACTGGAATTAATGTTCATATGCGGTTCATTGTCGGGAAAGTACATCATTTTTCACCGTAAAAAGGGGAACGTATAAAGAAAATTGCTCTATTTTTCAGGATCCAAGTGTGTTTTTTAAATCAAATTTTTTTAAAAGCTTGCATTTCTTTTCGTTTTCGATCGATATTCTTTCATTATCGAAATTACTTCTTTTTTTCGTTAAGTTGGTAATTTAAAAGCAATTTATAGGGTCGATTTTTAAAAGGGAGTGAAAACCTTCCTATTGAAAATGGAAAATAATGAGTATTTCTAGGTTTTTCTTTTAAAAAAACTTTTTTTTCCCCCATTCTCGAAAGCCAAAAAGGATTCAAAGAGACACGTACAGGGGGCCATAAAAATTCATAGGCTATTCATTTACTCCGAAACCCCGCGTCCCGTGTAAAAACCAAGGTAAAAGGTAAAGGACACGCCTAAACCCATTGTACCGACCCCCTAAGCCGTTTATTATCCCTCTTTTATCCTTCACATTCACCGGTCAAGATGAGTCCGACGCCTTTTTCTCTACAATTTTCCGTCATACACGAGGGAATAAGCCACAATCAATAGGCTATTTTTGACTCATGTTTCGAGTGAATGACTAATATTAAAATCTTATCGTTTGGTTATTAGGAGTTATTGTTTTTTTCATTTTCCGATAAACCATAAACATCCGGAAAAGTTGTTTTTTATCATTTCCATTCACTCGTGTTTCGTTAAAAAAAATCAAACTTGAAAGCCGCCTGATATTGATTTTCGTGTATCGATGTCTCGAATAATGGCCCTTTTCTCATTCATCATCCCATTCATTGGATCCTCTTTGTCCCCAAATTTTCGGTCCAAACGTCAGCTGTGGTTTCGCGGTTTGTTAAAACCAAGAAAACGCGATTCATCGCCCAATCATGATTGATGAACTACAATTTGTATGTAAATGAAAGAAAAAAGGGTTTGAAATGATCGTTAACTTTTTTCTCTTAGTATGAACTAACTGAAAAGCTTTATTTGATTTTTAATTGAAATACATGTTTCAATTGGTACAAAAAAAAATTGTAATTAAATTTTCCTAGTTCAGGTAGGGCTGCGTGTATTGAAAAATTAACCCGTGGGAGGAAATGAACGACGATCGATTTACCAATAAATCCCTGCGTGATACGGTTTAGTGCGTGTAATACAAGGTAAACTTCAGAAACGCTTCCCGATGTTTATTGAGGATTAAAATACTCAGGAAAAACTATGAAATTGAGAATCGTTTAAGCAGTTTCTCTTCTATATCCATTTCATTTTAATACCTTTCGATATCGCTTTCGTTTATTGAAAAAACTTGAACCGTTTAGGGGGGAAAGAAGCGGTTGTAGACTGCGGAGGTAATGTCTAACTAGTGCAAATGGCCAATATTAAGTAGCCCCTTTTCGCTTTCATGAAGGCATTCATGTTTTAATACCTTTGCCCTCGTTGGTCGGAGGGAGCATTAAAGACCTTTTCCCCTCCGGTATATTTCGATATTAATATTTAAATCTCCACACCCATACTAAAAGGTCTTTTCCTCAGTAAAAAAAGGAAAAACATTTTTTCTCGAATATTCACCTTGCAATTTCCCGATGGATTTGTCAATAAAATGATGTGAAACTGGGGTCTTCTTTGATGAAAAAATAGCGACGAAAAGAGTTCTCCTTGGGACAAAAGGGTAATTGCTTTTGCACGCTTTTAACGACTAATTGGCCACGTCCTCAATGACTATCGGCTCCCCCTCTTTTCCTCGACCCTTTAAATTTTCTCCGTGTTAAAATTTGTTTATTTCGCAAATAAAAGTGTTGCGATATTCCGTGTGTGGTGTGAATTAAGTTAATAGTGTTGCGCTTGCGGATTCCTTCGAGGGGGGAAACAAGGTAGAATGTACCAGAAGTAAATTCAACGCACTCAGGATGTTTATGCAAATTAGAAACATTATGTACACGGCAAAGTGTTTCTGAGTGGTATCCTAAGCAGTTCTGGGACAAACCTAACTCCAACTTCCCAAACAATTTCGGCCAATTTATTCTCGAAAGACGTCTCGAATGCAAAGTCTTCATCATTGTTTTTTCATTCACGACAAAAAAAATAACCGAATTATCATGTCTGGAGGTACTTGTAGTTTAATTATAGGTGTGTTCGGGCTCGCCGCTCTGCGGTAGGTCGGACATGTTTCAAATGCCCATCCGACCCTTTTGAGTCTAGAGTTGCCTATTGAGTTAAGCCCCACAATATGCGTTTTGAGACCCTCCGCTAACAATAACAAGCCTAATTGCACTGAAAAAGGCACTTATGGAAGCTTCAATGGAAAATTTTCATTCTATGAGTGGTTTTTCAATGCAGAAAAAATCTAAAACAAGGCTAAAAACCGACTCGTTGAGCGAAGCTCAAATTTGGTCTTCAGAGGCACTATAAGGCTATTTATTATTAAATCACGTAAAATGAAGCTTAAACATTATGGCTCGAAAATACCCAATAATGGCGGAGTTTGGTACGTCTGTAGTTTTCCAAAACTGGCAAGATCTTCACCCAATTCACACCAAATACAAGGTGGTTGTGGAAGGTTACGAGGGGGAGTTTTGGGGGAAATTATAAAAAGGGGGGATGAGGAGGGTTTTTTGTGCTAATGGAGAGGTCTGTAGAGCCCCAAATTCCTCCTCCATACCACATTGTTTCTTTTATTAAAAAGATACCGCAGGGGTGGACAAGCATATAGGTTTACCAAGTTCAGAAAGGCCCAGGGAAGGAAAATGTTGTGGGTCGCATACTTCCTAATTTAGTTTGTAAAACATATTGTGTTGTTTTAGGGATTTAGGTCATGAGTTGGACGACACAATAACTTTGATATCATATTAGACTTAAAAGGTTTCACCTTTTCGATGTGGGAATTCTAAATAAAGAGAAGCCTTATACATTATTTGACTCTTAAAATTGCTTTTTAGCTCCTCATTGTGAAAAGCGGTGACCGCTTATTTGGGCCTCGGCATCGCAAGTGGGTTGTTAATAATTCGCTCACGGGATGAGTGCGCCTCGGGAAATATTACGGAGCCTGTAGGTGTTTAGTGAACGGTTCCCTTATGAGGTAACTCGACCCACACAAAGCCCTTTTCTCGCTACTTAATTGACAATACGCGATCACGAACAAAGCGACCTCACCGCCTACAATCTTCTCAAAAAAATAAATTGAACGTCAATTCTATTCATGAGTCCATGTCGAATGTTTCATAAATCAGGAGAACCTCATCATTAGCATAAACTTTTCCCATGTATTCTTTCAAATTCTCTAAAAACTAAAAAAAAATAATTTTTTTTTAAGTATCAAATAAAAAAAAATCTCATTTAGGAAACAAGATTTTCTGAAAATTAAAGGACTTTATCTTAAGACACCTTTTTATGGATTAAAAATTTTTTAATCCATTTTAAACTTATTACAGATGAAGTTTAATTAAAGCCGTTAATCCCTTCTGTCTATTCTTGACGATCTCTTTATTACATTAAAGGGAAATTTTTTTTCAACTTCCATTTCTTTTAATACAGCCAATATTCCAAATTAAAAACGTAACGGTTGAATAATCAGACGATAAGCCAATTTAAAATGGCTCGGAAAATAAACCTCCTGGCCTCAAAATGATGGCGAGGTGAATTTAATTAAAACCAAAAGGTTTGGGTAAAATTTCCCTCTCGGTATATCTCCTTCAGGGTTGGAATTTATAGTCGAGGAGTAATGAAAACGCAAGCACAATGCATTATGCGTTTTCTCGTTCTGTGGCGTTTAAGCGACTATAAAACGTTTTCTTGAGAATTTAAAACAATTTTATTAAAAATAGAGACGTTAATGAATCTTTTTTTGCCTCGAAAAAGCGTTTAATTTCCCATCTAAGCTCCGTCCGTCCGATTTAAATTAACTCCAAATGAAAGTTGTCAATCTCGACTTGCTGATTTTATCAACACTTTCGACTAGGAGATGAGTTCCTGAAACGATTAATCTACCTGACCCTGCAGGACCTATTATTTCCTCTAAACGAATTTCCTCTTAAACACGTCACCGATTTCCTTAATTATTAAAGCGATGAATTATTAGGGAGGGACGACAAGGGACCCCTTTCAGATTACTCAGTGCGAAAGACGTCATTTAAGTTGATTCTTCATTAAGCTTTTATGTTCTCATGTTTTTCTTCAAACTTCCTAAACCTCAAAATTCGTCTCCAACTGAGGTCATCCAGAAAAACCACTTTTGTGGAAGTCTCAAAATCAAATATTTCCTTAAAACAGCTCAAAAATTATGTAGAAAAAGGACACCAAAATTAAACAATAAAAATGTTATTTTTTCCTTAGTAATTATAATGTCGAAATCAAGCCAAAAGTATTAATTTAATATCTTTTCTGTTTCAGGTATGTTGGAATTTTTATCCCAGTCAGGTATATATTTAAAATTAAAAAAAAAAATTGTTTTGTTTCTCCTGGTTTTTATTTTAATAAAGTAGATTACACGCATTTATGGATTATAGAATTTCAATTGATGTTCATGTTAAATTTCCTGATTGAACCAGAGTTGAACCACAATCATCGTTGGGCTCTAGACTAATTAGCATAATCTGGTCAAACAAACTCAAAGGGCAAACATAGTGAAATTATTAACGAGCTCATACGCATTGATTCAGGTGTGTGCTTCAAATATCAATGGCGTCTGGTAAATTTTAATTTTTAATACCCTCGAGCTTTATTACGGTCGAATATTGAAGTTTTCAAATTCACTCAAATCGAGAATAAAAGGGAGGATATGAATTCGTTAATTACTCCAATAACTCATTCCGTTTAAGGAATGTCTTGAAAATTGGGTTAAACTCCTTTGGAATATCTACACGGGGCCCCTTTCTTGCCGAAACTTCTCCGAACCCTATGAAAGGTATTGGAAGGCGTTTAATCATTAAAAGGACGAGAGGAGGACGTGATAAAATATTTTCGAGGGAGCCTAGACGGAAAGCGGTTAGGGTGAGAAACGTATAAATAGAAATCGTGGGTGAAATACTTTTCGGTTGTATTCGCCCTTTTTTATTTTATCGCCTCCTGAAATTCCCGGCGAAAACCCTCCTTTCATTTATAAAACAGAAGAATCCTTCTTAAATCAGAGAGTATTAAAATATTCTAGTGAAGAATTAGAACTCGCATTTTACCCTTCGGTGTTGTATTTCTGCGTGGAACCAGAAGCCTGTCAGCGCATTTTTGTCGAAGAAACCCGAGAACAGTTAATCCCTTGCGTAATATTTAGACAAGAAGTATTTCAAAAACACCCTTTAATTTAAACTTCTTTAATCCAGATAATCTAATCGGAATGTAAATCGAGCATTTCGTGTCTAGAACATTGCCCTCGTTCGTCAATAAAGGCTAAAACATGTAAACAAAACATGCGAGAGTTGAAAAACTTACGATCATCTCTTCAAATATGGACTCCCTAAACGTTTTTATATAAGATTTACATTAAGAATTCAATGTGGTTGCAACAGTCCTAACCTTGAGCGATCCTTGAATGCACACGCCCACATCTCTGTCATGCCTTATCTGAGCCTGCCCCTTACCTCTCAAAACATTGTTGCCTTTCCGGCCCTGATTCATTCCAGCTTACTCGCATTTCATAAATCATATACTGGGACATTCAAGAGCCCTCCCGAGGCGTGTTA
This sequence comes from Orius laevigatus, assembly GCA_018703685.1. Taxonomy (NCBI): domain Eukaryota; kingdom Metazoa; phylum Arthropoda; class Insecta; order Hemiptera; family Anthocoridae; genus Orius; species Orius laevigatus. The sequence goes on along the minus strand of JAGWEN010000098.1, from coordinate 201,851 downwards.
ATCTCTCGTCCTATGACAGAAACGTCACACATTCACTACCTATCACGTTATTCCACGTTGTTCAACATCAAAATGATATAAAATTTCGTTTTTCCACCTATTATCATCTCAATCTTGTATAAAATCGTTTAATTAGGTTTGTGGTTTTATCAACAAATTAATCGGAAGTATTAATTTCCTCTTTACTGCATTTGAAATTCCAGCTACTTTACAAAAACAATCAAAAATTTAAAACTTTGGTTGTCATGTTTTTGAGCAAAAAATATAAGATCGCCAACTCGAGCCCTTTCGTCAAAAATACTTGACTATTATAAAATGTCGTTTTACGAATTGCTTCGGATAAAAAAGCGAGGCTTGAACCAACACTCGATCGTCAAACGTCGAGAAAGCATTTATAGACGGAGGGGTCCATTATGAGAAAACAAAAGGCTCTTAGCTCGTCAAGTGCGATATCGTAAAGGCCCTAGTCGAGGGGCCCCAAGACATAAATCATTACGATTTAACTCTGAAAATGAAAGTGGTATCATCTCTGTAAAATTGAGTGAGTTACATTTTGTAATGAGAGTGAATAATTTCGTCCTTTCCATCATCGTTCTCAAATGGTTTTTAAAACCCTTTTAGTAATCTAAAGGGCCCCCAAGAACAATCGAGTCTCCAGATATTGACGACCCCCGATTTTTCACCTTTAAATCCTTAATTTTTTTTAGTTTGTCGGGAAAATTCGCCTTTTTTAATGGCTTCCTTAAATCTCGAAAATCGTTAAACCCTTGTACTCATATCCCATTAATTTTATATCGAGTCTGGAGGTGATTTTCCAAACCCCCTTTATATCTTTAAATTATTAATTTGTGTTATAATTTTATAGATGTTATGTTCTTGACGTAATTTTTTTTTATACCCATAAATAATGACCTCGACGGATTATAAAATCTTTTATTTATTATTATTGCTGAAAAAATCGTTTATTAAATTATTCATTCCAATCATAAATCAATGATATTATCTCGTGGAAAGTGTTTGAAATGAGGCTCAATTTGTTAAAACCTCAGAATGAAGCTAAAAATCCATTATTTTGTTAAGTAAGCCTCAGTTTATCTTATAGGGCTCAAAATCGAATGGGGATTGTTGGGGCAAGTTAAGGAGAATGGGGTAGTTATTAGATGTTTGGGAGAAATATTTTGGGTTTGTGGAGAAGTCTATAGAGCCCCGAGATAGTTCTGAGTTATAGGTACCACGTTTTCGTTGAATTAGGACCAAATAATGTACCTAAATCGTTCGAAAAGGCTCAAAATCATGCCTTAGTTCGTCCATTCTAATTTATAAGTTTTAGCGTGCTTTATTTTACGATTTATAACCTTAGAGAAATCTTTTATTAAATAATTCATTACTCTTTTGATCGTTATAAAGTGTGCACAGCTTATAAAGGAAGTTATTGCGAAGTTGACACGAACTTTTAACTAGAAGTTATGGAATCGAATCCGTACATTCTAGAACAAAAGTTCGCATTTTTTCGAAGTGGACTTTCTTTTGGTACTAAACTAGTGATTTTTCGAAGGTTATTTTAGTTTTGAGGTTTGTAGATTTGTCTGAACTCGTTTATGGGTAGTTCTTTTGATTTTTGCTAGACAGGTGTGCGTATCTCAGCCAGACGGCGACGTTCATGGCTGCGACTTTCACTGAAAGCCGGTTTGCACCGTTAAATGCGGGAATCGTGGTCCATATTTAGACTCTTCAAGAAAACTGTATCTGTTCGTGTACATTGTTATCTCCGCCATTTTTTCCTATAAAACCCTTAAAGTCTTCAAAAATCAGATTTTCCTTGAGAAAATTTTTTATGCAAACTCGTTCATGTTTGGCAAGGTTTCACGAAATATAGACCGCCCCCGCCTTATTTTTTCTAGTTGTAGATAAAACGGTGAAAGTGGGTCACAACCCGCAACATCTTGAATTTTAAGTTGAATATTTTAACAAAAAAAAATTTCCGTTTATCAATTAAAGAAGAGCAATTAAAAAAACTTAATTAATTTTTTCATCCCATTATCGTCCGGATCTTCTTTTTTATCAATCCCTCAGATGAGATTCAGAAATATTCAAAGTTCGGTATTCATCAATACCCGCGGAGTTTCTCAAACTCGGGGTGGTTTGTTCTAATTCCACTCTAAGTGGCTTTATTGATTTTAGGTAAACTTTAACAAGATCCTGGTAACGGTGGTTGGCTAAATTGCCCGCTTGTAGCCATAAAAGCTTCTGTTTATGGACAAATGCTTCAGAAAGCGACTTATCGTCCGACTTTGTACATTCACGCAACTTAAAACGATTCCATCAACAAATTGAGAATTTCCTTCAGATAATAACGTCAAAGGGCTTTTAAAAAGGACATCTAAGTCTTCAACGGTTTTTATCTCAGAAAATAAAAAGCTTAATTTCATTGAGTGAATTCCACGTCTAGATTCTAGAAACAAAAAGGAGTTTCTAAAATTAACTCTTTAGTCATCCATTTTTTTAAATCTCTATCTGCTGGGAATATAAAACATAATTTATTTCAAAATATTCAACTTGAAGTCATTTAAAACTTAATTTTCTCGCGAAACCCAATCTTAATTAGAAAGATCTTCTTACAGAAGATTTTAGCACTTAAGATGGTTTTGGCTAAATAGGAAAGTTTAATTCAAAGACTTCTATACTTTTCGCTTATTTTCATAACGGCAGGAAAGCCTGGAAATATTTTCTATTAAAAGAATATTAACAGAAGTTGACGTTCCAAAAATTCTTTTCGTAAACGTAGACCTAGAAATCGTCTTAATTCTTCAAACGTCACGATTCCGGGTTTTCTTCGTTGTTTGGAAGTAAATAAATGTTGAGAAGGCGTGAGGAAGTTTTTTTTCTCTCCCCGTTTCGTGCTTTCCTAGACAAAAACCTGATTTTCGACCAAGATAAATTATTTCCATTAATCTTGTTAATTCGATTTTATTTTGTTTTAATCAAGTTTTGAATTTGGCTCCCACGTATTACCTATACGTATAAACATGAAAATTATTTTGGAGTTTCTGGCCACGAAATAACCGCAAAAGCCTTTAGAAGGTGAGGTTCTACTCCGAAAACTGTGCTTAGTTGAAGAGTAATAAACGGTTCTGTTTGCCAAACTTTACTGCCTTATAAACCCCACTATGCACATGGGGGCAACAGAATTAGTTTATTAAAAGAGAAAAATGATGTTTTTCTTCTCTTAATCGAAGTTCCATGAAAACCACGGATACGAAAGTTCTAATTCGGAAAATACAGAAAAGTTTCCTTTACGTCATTATCCGAAAGAGAAAAGTATAAAAGAAGGGGAGGGTTTGAATTCCCAGGGACCTACAAAATTTGCTGCCCCTTAAATCTTTCTAATCAAGGGAAAAGAGGATTACTCCCACACTCGTACGAATTCTTTAACAACCCCCATATACCCGCGTCTTATAAAACGCAATCATTCTTTAATAAATCCTGTTTCTTTTTTGCAATGATTTAAGGCTCAAGATTATAATTTTCAGTTTGATTGTTTCCAGGGTTTAACATGGAAATTGCATTAACTCCCCAGTATTGGGTATGAATATGCATGTTCGATTAGTGTATCAATTCCTTCGAATTCCATTCGCGTTTTTCCATTATTAAACGTTTGAAATTAAAATTTGCTCAAGCCGGGTTAAATTTGCCATTAGCACGTGTGTTTGACAGCTATTGAGCCTTTGGGAATTCGAACCTCAAGGGCAAACATTAAATATGAACGAGTCGCGAGTTCTATTGACTCGGAGATCCAAGGAATATTTTACCTCAGTATGCCATTCGAGCACACCCCCCAGGTCGTGACCTATCGCTTCACACGTGCTGTACATATGCTACATTTCTTATAAGCAGAGACCCAATTTCGGTTGCTAAAAATGATTCATCGGCTCCTAAACGTCTGGGATGATTCACTCCCGAGACCTTCTAAGTTCAAGCTATCATTTTCTTATATTCTTTTAAAAAATCGAATTTAATGTTTATTAAGTTGATTCTTTCTTGTGCACACTTCTTACTTTGTTGCCTTAGGGCTTTTTTTGCCCTTGGGTAATCAACTCCCTTCAACCTCCTTCAAAATTTCCATTACTGTCTTGTTTTTCAGTCTTTTAAAAAATTATTTATTTATAAACGGAAAAAAATGTTTTATTTTAGAAACTTGAAAACTTCGTCGAAACTTGAAATGTCCTCTTTAACCGCGATTTCTTGAGACGTGACGTCGCAAAGCTATAAAAACCCATCGCGTGACCATGTCGGACAAACAACGCGATTTTGTGATAAACGATTGCAAATTTTTTGTCCTTCATTTCACTTTTTAATCAACCAAAAAGGTACACGAGCAGATTGATTTTTCCACTCTTATTTTTTCCTACAAGGTTTATGACTTTTGCCCATTTCAGGCTTGATTTCGAACCCTTTTCTGCAAATAATGGCAGTGGTGTCGCTAGACCACTTTTAAATTCTGGGCCATAGTCGACAAAAAGGCCATCTCAAAGCTATTAACTTAGTTTTAAAAAATGATTGTTTTATATTAAGTTGTGCAATAATCATCTTTATCTTTCGAATCACGGACAAAAATTACTTTCTATATCTTAAATGCTTTGTTTCCCTCTTTTGTGCGGGACTGAAATGGAGATACGTAAGTGGAAGGTTGCACATCCAATTATAAACCTTATCTAGTCGCCTGAGGCTTTTCCAAGCTTGTCAAGTTTTAATTAGGAAGGTAACGGCTACCTTTCTTTAAGTGTCCAGCCCTTTTGTTTCCCATATACCGTCCCCGGTTATAATGAATCCTTTTTTTGTTTCCGCAATGTTTCACGCGGTCTAAAAAGTCTCGAAACTACTTTTTCTTTGTGAGATTACGGTAGTATATTTAGGGATACCGTGTTCGGGAGTTTGGACAGTCGTAATTTGTCATGAATGGACCTGAGGGGTTATGTTTTTATCGTTCCCTCCTTTGAATCCCGATGTAGTGTTATTGCTCACATGTGCTCCCCGATCCGACATTGTTGAGTTATCTTTTTTTCTTTTTTTTTCTTTTCATAGTCTTGAAGTTTTAAATTCTGTCTTTTTTTTTCCCCGCAAATCTTCTAGTAACAATGGGTGTAACGAACACAAGAGCTTTTAAAAAAGAGCTAGAAGGATCAATTTTTCCTTTCTTCAAGAAGAGAAAAACCTCATTATTTATTCATATTTTCCAAAAATTTAAACAATTTTTTGTTCCCTTTGGTTTTCTCTGTTTTGTAATCAAGAAAAAAACGGCTGAGCTGTTTTGGTTTTAATTACTTGCACAAGACCCGGGGCGCTTTGTAAATGAAAGGTCGAGAATTAGAAAGTGTATTGAAATGTAAATCAACCCTATCTTCTCTCATCCAAAAAACAGTTCGCTTTGAGCACCTAATATTTTCTCCGTCTAAATTCGATTATTTGCACAGTTGAAAAGAAAGAAAAATATTAACTTTCAAAGTTTAATTAAAAATGTCGTTTTTTTGTTTATATTGAAACTGCCTGGAGGGGAACACGCTATACCGAACGGTGTTGCGGGCTTGCATGCCAATGACCAAGAAATCTTTCCAACTTATCAAATACTCTCAATTTTAACTTTATAGACTTCTTGTAAAACGCTTTTTGTGAAATTTCATAAGTTATTTAGGTCACGGGGCGTCCCACGTTACCCCCCCCCCTTTAAGTGCTGAGATCCTCGGGAAGAATTAAGTTGAAGAAATATCTTCTTCTATGTCAATTTTAATGGATGGGACATCCTGTATATTAGTAATCGAGATTCATTATAGTCAAGGCCCTATAACTTGTTTGGGCCACTACCATACAAATGACGAATGAGGCATCGAATTGCATTGTGACGAATTGGTTGTTTTTCATTAAAAATACATTTTATGACCTAACTTTATTGTCTAAAATTCATTCAAGATTATGTTGATGAAGCACGTGTGAGCCCAATGCTTTTTGAGGTGGCGTATAATACAGAAAAAGTACTTATTTGAATAGAACGAATGAATAAATTGTTTTACATTTATACAAACTGTATGAAAAAAACAAGTTTTCTCCGTATCTCCTTTTTATGCAGTCCCTTATATAATATGCATATTGAATCGCTTGCTCTCGAATGGGAGCAAACGGCGCGGCTCTTGTAAAACGCATGTTTTCCTTTCTTACTGATTCTATAACGAAAATCTATCCTGACGGTTAAATACATGAATATCAAAGAAGGGTCTGAAACTTTTTTTTCTTTCCTGTCCGGATAACAGACTGGCCAGGTAATCTAGAAATCTTATAAATCGACCGCCGTGCTCTTTAGATTTATAGCTGAGACGGAGAAACGAGAAGGGTGACTCTCAGCTACGATCAATAAACTCTAGCTCTTTTCATGTCATATGCAAGGGATACGCGTATCAAACTTATTAATTTTTTTCTACGATTTCAACTTTTTTTAAAAAAAATCTTGACTTTTTTTCTGGTTATTAGAAATTGAAATTTTTGACGTCTTTTCTTGGAATTTGACGGGCAGGGACATCAGTCTTGGAGGATATTCAAGTTGTACGTTGGGTCTTGAACGGAATGTAGTTGACGACTTACTTGGCGGGTTGACAAGCTCCCTTTATGAAACAATTTTCATTCCCGTTCTGCCACCACGAGTCATGCGGGCGGGCTTCCCTTTGAATGTCTTTCCGGGAAACCAATCCGCGCGTTTTCAATCGCGATTCGGTTTCATATTCATCAGAATGGTTTTCATTTCGTTGTTTTTAATACCTCGGCAAAAATTCAATTATTTATGCACAGTCGAGTCTCAATAAACCGTCAGATTCGGTGCCCCTGTTTTTTCGGGTCGACGAATCCGTCAGAATTCGCGTTTTTTTCTGACCGACCTTAACATCTTTCGGATTATCATTTGTTTATAACAAATTGTTGCACTTTTCTTTTTAATATAAAATTTTATCTCCACGTCGAATACAGGACAAACGAATTATTTATCGTCTTGTCTTTTTATCCTTTCATTTATGGCCTCCCTTTAAAATAAAATATTTAAACCCTGTAATATTTATGTACATTTTATACTTATTGCTCTGCAAACAGTTTCTTGACTTTTACTGTTCCACTTTTTTTCCCAAGACGTGTTTAAACAACAAAAGTCTGGACCAAAAGGTACAAAATTCCAGGTAAAAATTTTTCTTTTCAAGTTAAACTTATGTAAATGCCAGCAGTTTTGTTCTTTTGATACTTTTTTATATATTTCCCCTTGGATACAAGATTATAACTCTCGACTGCTCTTCTTGACGGCATTTCATATGTAAATATAACAAAAGTTATAAACAAATTGTCTTTTTTACCCTTTTTTTGTTATTTGAGGGAAAACATTTTTCCATTTACGTGACCTGGACTATAGTTTAATTATTCGCTAATGGTTTTTTGCCCACTATTGAGAAACGTGATATTTCCTGGGCACCTTTTTGAGTTAAATTTCATCCCTATTAACCCCCTGTGAGAGCCCTTATTTCGAAACAGTTTATTAATTTACATAACTAGTTAACGTAGACTCCCCCACCATGATTCATATATCCCTTATTTAGTGGAAATGCCTTTCTCGTTTGCATGAATATTAAAGGCTTCCATAAATGTTTATCGGAGATGTCAATGAGAATTTTTTCTTTTTTCAGATTTAGTTCCGAGACTGTCCCTCCAAAATCTCGAAGCCGGATATCACGGCCTCGTCAAAGAAAATGAGACGATCGTCGAAGTGACGCCCAAAATCCGAGGGGTTGGGGCGAAGATTTGCGATTTCCATATTGTCAACAAGCACCACGGTGAAGCACCCTTTCAGGTAATTGAATAAATCAAAATTTACTTGGAAATCCTAATAAGCAGCCTTAAAACCTCGACATTTTCGGACATGTTCAGTTTTTGCCTCATAACTTCTGAAACGTTAGTTTTATTCGAAAAGTCACTAATAACATTAATAACGCTTATAAAATTACCTAAAATTTAAGCCCAACCGCAGCTCTGTAGCTCCAATAGATCCTGAGATATTAGACTTCAAAGATTTCTGCTAAACAGTTTATTGTAAAACCCAGTCACATTTTGTAAGCATTACGGAAGAACTACTCTTCCGATCGAGTCCAGATTATCTCATATTAAAGGTAATTGAGATCTTGTAAGTCTTTTGGTTGCAGAAAACCATCCCTTCTGCTCCAAAAACGCGAATAACCTTGCCTGAGGTGAAGGAAGCCCACGGAGAAAGCGTGGAACTTGTAATTTTGATGCTAAAAAGTAGCTTTTTACAAAGTTTGAAACTTCTTAAATTTTTTTCCCTTCAAACTTTTGTGTCTTTGAGTGCACATTGATTGATGTCGGCCGGGGCCTAATGTTATTCCCTGGAAAAAGGAAAGCCTAGGCTTAGAACCCTTTAATTTTATAAACCTAAAATTGGCTTCTTTCTCTTTTATTTATTTAAACAAAGGAAAAAACTCCTTACAACGTAGCTATTGAACTTGAAGGTTAAATTGAGAATTTAATTTTATTGATGTTTGTCCGAATTCGTTTAAAAAGAAGAGTTTCGCCTTCCCTGGGGGAAGTGCCGGGGCAAGAGGTTTTCTCAAACTTGAAAAGACCTTTCAGATACGCCCTTTTGATATTCGACTCTCTGAAAACTAACGTTGAGAGGTTTCCATAAATTTTAAACGAGAACTTTTTTAATTTCCTGTTTTTGACATTATCTTTTCGTGAAGATATTGTTGCTTTTTAATAATATAATACTATTAAAAATACAGCTTAAGTGTGATTTTGAAAATATTTTGTTTAGATTATTCTGAAAGATGGTGGTGAAGCAGAATTGAGGGCACGAAGAGCCTTGAACTGCGAAAAGAGGAAAAACTACAAATTTGACATCGCTGCTGTCTCATGCTCTGGACAGCAATCTGAAAAGTAAGCTGGTTATACATGAATTGCGTTTTAAAGATATTTTTAGTGCCACCGTACATATCACGGTTGTGGATATCAATGAATACCCGCCGGCGTTTTTGGAACCTTCGTACGTCTGCCAAGTGGACGAGGGTCGCCTCTATTCGGAAATCGTCCGGGTGGAAGCCACAGACCGAGACTGCACACCGAAATTCGGCGATATCTGCAAATATGAAATTTTGACGACCGATCAGCCTTTTACTATTGACAATGAAGGTAATTTTCGTTTTTTGTGGTAGGAAATTAATATTTTTTTTAGGCACAATTCGAAATACGGAGCCTCTCGATTATGAAAGGAGTCACAACCACATTTTATCAGTGGTGGCATACGATTGCGGGATGAAACAGTCGCAGCCGGTCATGGTCACCGTAAAAGTGAACAGGATCTGTAAAGTCGGATGGAAAGGTAATGTCAACTTTTTTTCTCATTACGGATCCATCTAAAATGAAATAAATTTCGCGGGATCGGAGAACTGCCATGTGCTCGAAAGAGCAGATAGAGTTATCTGATTGGGGAAAATGTCAATACCAGGAGGGAACTGATCTCCTTTTGCCCTCTCCACCGACCTTCCCTCCTTCCCCATTTTGAACCCAATACAACCCAGGAAGATAGTAGCAATATGACAAAGAAAACCGTTTTGTCTCCTGCCCTATTTATCTAACCGCTCTCAAAATGCTCTTTCCGTTATCAAATGTTTTCACAAAGTTTCAAAAAGTTTTATAAATAAACAACTTTCGCTGGAAACAAACACCATCTGGGACTAACTCTTGAATAAGCCTAAAAACATGATTCTCTTGGGTCTAATTTTTAGGGTAAAAGGATTTATTCTTTTAGGCGAAATGACCATTTTTTATTAAGATGAATGCTTTTAGGTATTGCTGAAAGAGTGGATTATGTTCCTGGGACTGGTCGTGAAGATCTTTTCCCTGCAGCCCAACTCAAACTCTGCGATATGCCTTGCAACGTCCATGGAGTTCAAGCGAAGCTTTCTTTAGCGACAAAACATATAGACAAAGGATGCGATCGTGACACTTATTCTGTGGCGAGCCAAAGGAAAATATGCGGGGCGAGCGCTGATAGCGTTGAGCTATTAAGTCCTGCTGCGCTTGGACAATGGAACAAAGGAGTTTCAACCGATGATGGACATGAATCGGACCAAATATTTGAGTTTGATGGTGTCCAGTCTGCTATCACAGTTCCAAATCATGTTCTCGATCACGGACTTTCATCAACGTTTACGATTTCGACCTGGCTTAAGCATAAGCATCGCCAAGATCAAGACAAACATGCCAAAGAACACATCATCTGTTCTGCCGACGATCACAGTAAGCTTACTTCCCTTTAATTTCCATTAAATTGATTTTATTTGAAGAAATGAATCGTCATCATTATGCCTGGTTTGTTCGAAACTGCCGTCTTATTCTTCTGATAAGGCGGGACTTCTCGGAAGGCGATCTGAACATCTTTAGGCCTGCAGAATGGAGGTGGAAACTTCCTCAAGTCTGCGACGACGAATGGCATCACTATGCGGTTTCAGTCCGGTTCCCGGAAGTCGACCTTTATGTCGACGGTTCGCTTTTTAAGTCTGAAAAGAAAAATCCTGAAGTCATCGACGATTGGCCTCTCCACCCGACCAAAGGAATCAACACAACCCTCACTGTCGGCGCATGCTGGCAAGGATCTGAAAACAAAATGAAACATCATCTCCATGGCTATTTGGCAGGACTTTCTGTACTTTTGAACAAAGTTGAAAAACCATCGGTTTTAAGTTGTTTGCATAAATGCAAAGAAAGCCTGGATGTGCCACCAATGGAACTTTTGGAACCTGGAATGGAACTTTTAACCAACAGCGGTAATTATCAGCTTTTTTCTAATAAAATTAATCCAGGAAACGAAGGATTACAGAAGGAAATGTTTAGAAAATATTTGACTTCACAAGTGTGTTCGGATTAGTGTGGTGGTGAACCCATCCAAAGTTCCTCCCCCCTGAGCTCATAGAGGGAGGGGTTAAAGGACAACTTTTTCAGTTTTTTTCATTTATCTTGAAAACTATGCATCCTAGCGGCATCACCACTTAGTTAAAAATTAAAGCTGGCAAAATTTGCTACAAAATTTATTAATAACTTTTTTCAATACGATGTGTACTTATTGAGATATCTGATCTTGAAAATCGGACAACCTTGGGTGCCTTCCTTCTACACCTATTTATGAGCATTGCCTGGGCAATGGCTCCTAACACAGATTTTATTGATATGCTTTCGTTTTCAGATTTGACTGAATTGTCAATTGAGGGTGACAACAAAACGAATTTGGAAGTCCTCATTAAAAAAATTGGATACACCAATTCTAGAGAGTTTCCGACTCCAGGAAGAAGGAATTTACATTTGACTACAACGATTGTGTAAGTACATTCTATGGACGAGTTAAAAGTTAATATTTTTTCTGTTAGTTGTGACCATGGAAGAATAGTGAAAGTCCCACATGTTGAAAGTTACGTTATGGTCCTTCCACCTCAGCAGCCGACGCTTGTCATCAACGGTTCTGCCAACCTCGCCAGCGATTATCATGATTTCAGACAAGGAGTCAGAGTCTTCACCGATCTTCATATCACTGTAACACCTCCCGGTAGGCAATGGAAACATGGTAATACCGTCACACCTTTAAATTTACTCTCTAACCTTGGTTTTTTAGGTGAACCGACTGGAACAGTGGAAAAGAAACTGGATTCTTGTGTGGTCACTGTTTATCCGGCTTTGAACCCCGATCACGAAACTTTGACTGTCCCTCATAACATGATTACGCAATTCGGCATCATGGCCAAACTGAGCAAAGATGGCGCCACCCTCAGCGGATCAAATGTCATTTACAACTACGAGCAAATCTTACGTCAGATAGAATACACGAACAGAAAACCAGCTTATTATTTAAACAGAGTTTTTAAATTAATTTGTTCTGAAATGAATGGCCGATTTTTAAGCAATGAATATGTGCAGACGGTAAGGTTTTGTGGTCTTTTTTTGGAGAGAAACTAATGTTATTCTTTAGCTCACTGTTATCCATCCGAGAGCAAGCACGGCATCTGCGGCGACCCAAGCGGCCGCTATTTTAGTGGAGAAGGCAACCGCGATTCCGGTCGCGCATCAGATGATAAACCAGCATCATGTTGATATTGGACCGCATTACGTGTCACAGCCTGTCGCGTCTGCTTCGAGTCATGCCGTTACTATCATCATGGTCGTCTGCGTCGGCTTCCTCGTCGTCATGATCGTCCTTGGAGTCGTGAGGATACGAGCGGCACATCATAGGCAGACCCAAGAAGAGATCAACGATGCCGAAATGGCTTGGGACGACTCCGCTCTTAACATCACAGTCAATCCTATGGAAGAGGTAATGCCCCGTTTTTCAGAAACTCAACATCGGATAGGTGCTGCCAAAATAAAAGAAAACCAAAATGAATAAAACAAGGAAATCTTGTTGGTGGGAGGTGGAAGGTTTGGGGGGTAGGGAAGGTGATAGAGCGATGGGTGATGCTAGAATGTTTAAGATAGTGGTGAAGGGTAGGGGAGGTGTTAGAAGGTAGTGGGGGAGGGTCCAGGAAGGTAGGGGAGGTGATATAGGAGGTGCTAGACTGTTAAAGGTAGTGGGGGAGGGTCCTGGAAGGTAGGGGAGGTGATGGGAGGTGCTAGAATTTTAAAGATATTGGGGGATGATCCAGGAGGGTAGGGGAGGTAATATAGGAGGGATGGGAATGTTAAAGATAGTGGGGGGAGGGTCCTGGAGGGTAGAGGAGGTGATGGGATGTGCTATAATGTCAAAGATAGTAGGGGAGGGTAGGGGAGGTGATGGGATGTGCTATAATGATAAAGATAGTGGTGAAGCGTAGGGGAGGTGTTAGAAGGTAGTGGGGGAGGGTCCAGGAGGGCAGGGGAGGTGATATAGGAGGTGCTAGAATGTTAAAGATAGTGGGGGAGGGTCCTGGAAGGTAGGGGAGATGATGGGAGGAGCTAGAATGTTAAAGATAGTGGTGGTGGGTAGGGGAGGTGGTAGAAGGTAGTGGGGGTGGGCGCATGAGGGTAGGGGAGGTGATATAAGAGCGATGGGAGGTGCAGAACGTTAAAGATAGTAGGGGAGGGTCCAGGAGGATAGGGATGTGATATAGGAGCGGTAGGAGGTGCTAGAATGTTAAAGATAGTGGGGGAGGGTCCTGTAGGGTAGAGGAGGTGATGGGAGGTGCTAAAATGTTGAAGATAGTGGGGGAGGGTAGGGGTATGTGATATAGGAGCGATGGGAGGTGCTACAATGTTAAAGATAGTGGGGGAGGGTCCTGGAGGGTAGGGGAGGTGGTAGATTGATAGTGAGGAGGTGGTAGGCGGTAAGGCAGGATCTAAGAGAGGTAATGGGAGAGTGGAAGGAGGGTCCAGTTTTGGGGGATCCTCCTCCAGACCAGAACTATTATTTGATGATCAATTTTGTGCTGAAAACAAAATGAAGTTGTGATACTACATTTTCTTTACTCATTAATGTTTAAGTCTGATTTAATTGTTTTTAAATTATCTTATTTCGGACTGGGAATGGATAAAATGAGGTTTTTCGATTTCAGGCTGACGAGCGGAGAGTGAAAGAGGAAATCCGCGAGGACGACTCGTCCGACGACAACTCGAGCTACAGAGACGACGAAGACGCCGACTCTTCAGACGAAGACGACGGCGCCATCACCGTCGGGAAGCTTAAAGATCTTGAATGGGACAATTCGACTCTCGCCTAATTCCGACAAACCCCATCCTAACTTCCCAAACCCCGAAACACAAGCAGGGAATACTCTCCCTTTCCAACCATCCGGCTCGAAAAGGGAGAGTAATCAATTCTGTATACTACAAACTCTGCACCTCTTTATTTTGTTTTCAAAACCACTTTTTCCAATTTTATGTTCGACCACGGTGTCTTGTGGTTTGACTGCTATTTTCCATTTTTTTTCAAGAGAGTCTTACCCAAAAAAGGGTCCTCGTACTTAATTTTCATCCATCCAGTCCTTCGGACTTAGTCTAATGTATCCACTAAAATATTGTATTTAAAATTTTATGCATAGTTAAGATTTTTTTAAGCCTTGTTGCTGTGCAATTTGTTTAAGATTGTTTCCACCGAGAAAAAAATGCTGATATAGATTTTAGGACAATATTAGTACCTATAGAAGTGCCATTTTTATTTTATTGTTGCTTTATTTTATAACTTTTCTCATTTTTTGTTAATTAACCTTGTTTTTAGTTTTTTTTTAACTAGCATTAGTTCCATTTTAGGCTTAGAACAAACTAACACCTTGAGGGTGTGCACATATTGAAATATGTGGTATTTTTTATTTGATTTTTTTTTCTATGTAGATATTTTGATAATTACAAACCACTTGTACATTTTTCAAGAAAAAAAAAGGTGGGGAAAAAGAAATCCCTCACAGCCATCGACTTCAGCAGGTTTTAAAAAGAAATTAAAATGTACGGGATATTTTTTAAAAAGGACAATAATAGCTCTTATATTGTAATTTTCAGCACGATTTCATTCTCGCACGATGGCTATTTTGTAGTGAGGTTAGTCAAAACAGCATCTTTAATCCTCCCTTTTTTTTTAAATAAAAAGAACAAGTACCTCTTTTGAAGAAAAACATCCTTAAAGTGTGCATTTCTGTTTTTCGTCCAAAAAAAATCTTGTTGCAGCTTTTTATTTTTATATAATAATATCACAAAAACTTCTAGTGTGAAGAACGTATATTTTTATGCATATCATGATGATGTAGCTTATCTCTTTTAGTAGTTGGATGTCGGTTCCTTTTTCGGTTTTTCTAATTTTCTAAAAAATGGTGAAAAATTTTCAGGTTTTTGTAATTTCAGGTATTGTAAAAACCACAAAAAACATTCCATTTTATTTGTTCGTGTAAAAAGTCTCTTGATCCATTAACAGAGAAGTCGAGTCGAAATTTCTCGACCAAATTTATATAAAAACAAAAAAATATATATATTTATATTTGTTTAATAGGGTTTTTTCGTTTATAAAAATTTAAAATTTGTAAAAAAAATGAATGTGGTATGTAGAAAAATTAGTCTAAATATTCATAGTGATCCATTTAATAGTGAATTTTGTGTATGGGAATTTGTTTCCAGTATTATTTTGACTCCAAGACACCCAAAAAGAATCATAAACCTGCAGAGTTTTTTGTATAATGTATAAAAAAGACATGCTTTTTATCTTTCAAGAGGATATATCGAAAAATCCCGGTGTAGGTATATAATATAAATATGGAAGGAAAACAACTTTTTTTTTTCTTTTTTATGTATATATATTTATAATGTAAACGTAATACCAGTGGAGGAAATGGTATACCTGTCCATCGCACAGAACACGTTGTACTTGCAGTAATTAATTATATGTAATAGTTATTTGATGTATTCACAATTATTGTTGTTCAATAAAAATAAAACCTACACCCTTTTAAAAAGTGCGTTTTTTTTTCTTCTTCCAGTCCTACACAAGGTTTTGGCGAGTACCATGCATATCAATAGCAAAGGAACAAAATCTAGTTATGAGGTGCTTAGTGCCCAAGAAGGTCAAAAATCAAGCTATAAGGGGATTTTTTTTTTTTTTTTTTTTGCCTTTAGAGAACGAAATCTTGTTAAGATTGTCTTTAGTGCCCTAAAAGGGTCAAAAAATCAAGTTAAAAAGGGCCTTTTTGATGGCAAAGGAACAAAATCCAGTTAGAAGGGCTCCTAATGTCCAAAAAGGGTCAAAAATCAAGCTGAAAAGGGCCTTTTTAATAGCCAAGGAACAAAATCCAGTTAGGAGAGCTCCTAATGTCCAAAAAGGGTCAAAAATCAAGCTATAAGGGCCTTTTTCATGGCAAAGGAAGAAAATCCAGTTAGGAGGGCCCCTAATGTCCAAAAAGGATCAAAAATCAAGCTGAAAAGGGCCTTTTTCATGGCAAAGGAACAAAATCCAGTCAGGAGGGCTCCTAATGTCCAAAATGGGTCAAAAATCAAGCTAAATGAGACCTTTTTTATGGCAAGGGAACAAAATCCAGTCAGGAGGGCTCCTAATGTCCAAAAATCAAGCTAAAAAGGGCCTTTTTCATGGCAAAGGAACAAAATCTAGTCAGGAGGGCCCCTAATGTCCAAAAAGGGTCAAAAATCAAGCTGAAAAGGGCCTTTTTCATGGCAAAGGAACAAAATCCAGTCAGGAGGGCTCCTAATGCCCAAAATGGGTCAAAAATCAAGCTGAATGAGGCCTTTTTCATCGCAAAGGAACAAAATCCAGTTAGGAGAGCTCCTAATGTCCAAAATGGGTCAAAAATCAAGCTAAATGAGACCTTTTTTATGGCAAGGGAACAAAATCCAGTCAGGAGGGCTCCTAATGTCCAAAATCAAGCTAAAAAGGGCCTTTTTCATGGCAAAGGAACAAAATCCAGTCAGGAGGGCTCCTAATGTCCAAAATGGGTCAAAAATCAAGCTGAATGAGGCCTTTTTCATCGCAAAGGAACAAAATCCAGTTAGGAGAGCTCCTAATGTCCAAAATGGGTCAAAAATCAAGCTAAATGAGACCTTTTTTATGGCAAGGGAACAAAATCCAGTCAGGAGGGCTCCTAATGTCCAAAAATCAAGCTAAAAATGGCCTTTTTCATGGCAAAGGAACAAAATCTAGTCAGGAGGGCCCCTAATGTCCAAAAAGGGTCAAAAATCAAGCTAAATGAGACCTTTTTTATGGCAAGGGAACAAAATCCAGTCAGGAGGGCTCCTAATGTCCAAAAATCAAGCTAAAAAGGGCCTTTTTCATGGCAAAGGAACAAAATCTAGTCAGGAGGGCCCCTAATGTCCAAAAAGGGTCAAAAATCAAGCTGAAAAGGGCCTTTTTCATGGCAAAGGAACAAAATCCAGTCAGGAGGGCTCCTAATGCCCAAAATGGGTCAAAAATCAAGCTGAATGAGGCCTTTTTCATCGCAAAGGAACAAAATCCAGTTAGGAGAGCTCCTAATGTCCAAAATGGGTCAAAAATCAAGCTAAATGAGACCTTTTTTATGGCAAGGGAACAAAATCCAGTCAGGAGGGCTCCTAATGTCCAAAAATCAAGCTAAAAAGGGCCTTTTTCATGGCAAAGGAACAAAATCCAGTCAGGAGGGCTCCTAATGTCCAAAATGGGTCAAAAATCAAGCTGAATGAGGCCTTTTTCATCGCAAAGGAACAAAATCCAGTTAGGAGAGCTCCTAATGTCCAAAATGGGTCAAAAATCAAGCTAAATGAGACCTTTTTTATGGCAAGGAACAAAATCCAGTCAGGAGGGCTCCTAATGTCCAAAAATCAAGCTAAAAATGGCCTTTTTCATGGCAAAGGAACAAAATCTAGTCAGGAGGGCCCCTAATGTCCAAAAAGGGTCAAAAATCAAGCTAAATGAGACCTTTTTTATGGCAAGGGAACAAAATCCAGTCAGGAGGGCTCCTAATGTCCAAAAATCAAGCTAAAAAGGGCCTTTTTCATGGCAAAGGAACAAAATCCAATCAGGAGGGCTCCTAATGTCCAAAATGGGTCAAAAATCAAGCTGAATGAGGCCTTTTTCATCGCAAAGGAACAAAATCCAGTTAGGAGAGCTCCTAATGTCCAAAATGGGTCAAAAATCAAGCTAAATGAGACCTTTTTTATGGCAAGGGAACAAAATCCAGTCAGGAGGGCTCCTAATGTCCAAAAATCAAGCTAAAAAGGGCCTTTTTCATGGCAAAGGAACAAAATCTAGTCAGGAGGGCCCCTAATGTCCAAAAAGGGTCAAAAATCAAGCTGAAAAGGGCCTTTTTCATAGCAAAGGAACAAAATCCAGTCAGGAGGGCTCCTAATGTCCAAAATGGGTCAAAAATCAAGCTAAATGAGACCTTTTTTTATGGCAAAGGAACAAAATCCAGTCAGGAGGGCTCCTAATGTCCAAAAAGGGTCAAAAATCAAGCTGAATGAGGCCTTTTTCATCGCAAAGGAACAAAATCCAGTTAGGAGAGCTCCTAATGTCCAAAAAGGGTCAAAAATCAAGCTATAAGAGCCTTTTTCATGGCAAAGGAAGAAAATCCAGTTAGGAGGACCCCTAATGTCCAAAAAGGGTCAAAAATCAAGCTAAAAAAGGGCCTTTTTCAGAGTAAAGGGACCAAATCTAGTTAAATAGACCACTAGTGTCCAAAAAGGGTCAAAAATCAAGCTAAAAAAGGGCCTTTTTCAGAGTAAAGGGACCAAATCTAGTTAAATAGACCACTAGTGTCCAAAAAGGGTCAAAAATCATGCTAAAAAGGACTTATTTTGGCGTGATTAAAAATTTTTTGAGAAATTCTTTCAATGATAACTAAAGATTGAATCATCGGAATTCAGCATCACTCATCAAGTTCACCTCAAGTCAAAATATAAATTTAAAAAAATAAAAAATCGTAAGGTTTTAGTAGTTTTATTGAGAAAATGTTCGTTTTCATAAACAAAAATGATTATGATAGAAAATAATTAAGTTGGTTTTTTTTTACATTCTAAATTTTAAAGCAGTGTTACAAAAAATGTGAATGCGAAAGTTGAGAAAATTACATGTCGCCGTGTCCGCCGTGATCTCTCTTCTCGGGTTCGAGTTTGATGAGATCGTCGATCCTTAAGATGGTGATGGCCGCTTCGGTCGCAAATTTGAGTGCTTTGATTTTCGAAATAGTCGGCTCAAGGACGCCGGCTTTTTTGTTATCTCGGACGGTCCCTTCTTCCAGATCGAGTCCGACGTATTTGAGATGCGCGTGGTCTTTTTTGGTCTGGCTCGTGTTATGGAAAGCACGAAGTTTGGCGACAACGTCGGTTGAGTCAATTGCTGCATTCACGGCCAAAGTTTTCGGGATGACCAATAAAGATTTGGCGTACTCGGCAATAGCGAGCTGTTCCCTTGAGCTCAAAGATGTGGCGAAGTTCTCAAGATAAATGGAAAGAGCAGCTTCAACTGCGCCTCCTCCAGTCACGACGGTCTTGCTTTCCAAAACTCTTTTAACGACGCAAATAGCATCATGAACCGACCTTTCAATTTCATCCAAATAAAAGTCGTTCGGCCCTCGCAGAATGATCGAACTTGCTGTCCGTGCCATTGGTCTAAAAACCGTAAGTTAGTTTCTCCAAAAATAAGCCGAGTGCTTACCCTTTGATTAGGATGAGTTCGTCATCGCAGATTCGTTCTTGCTTAACTTCAGCGGCGTCACCTAAAGAGCTCGCTTCGAAGCTTTCCTCACCTTCCATATTCGTCAGCGAAGTAAGGAAAGCCGCACCGGTCGCTTTGGCGATTCTTTTCAAATCTTGCTTCTTTACTCTCCTAACAACCATGGCTCCTTTTTCGATAAAAAGCTGAAAAAGAAATTAAATTTGAGCTATAAAATGTCATTTTCATGATTCCAGTTAGGAGCAGTATACTGCAAGTGGACTGGCACTTTCATGGAGGCATCAATTTATATGCAGCAATTCACAGTGCATTCCCAGCAGTTGACAGTACACTGAGCATTTGCAGCTACTGACAGAGCATTGCAGCTGAGGTAACTGCCTTTGCAGCAGTTCAATGTATGTAACTAGGGCATTAACTGAATAGCAAGCAGGTAGGGTATTTGAAGCACCTGATACTTTTGGAAGCAGTTCACTGACTTTACAGGCAATTGACAGTACATTGGGTTAACAGTGTATTTACAGCTAATGACAGCGCATTGTTGACAGTACAATGTCCATTAGAAGCTGTTAACAGTACTGTCCATTAGAAGCAGTTGACAGTGCATTTGCAGCAGATCATTGACTGAAAACTGTAATTATAGCATAGCTGACATGCAAGCCAGCAGTTGATTGACAAACTAGTGTATTGCATAAACTGAATAGCAGGATTTGAAGCAGCTAATAGTGTTTGGCAGCAGTTCATTGGGTTAACAGTGTATTTGCAGCTATTGACAGTACAATGTCCATTAGAAGCTGTAGACAGTACTGTCCATTTGAAGCAGTTGACAGTGCATTTGCAGCAGACCATTGACTGAAAACTGTAATTATTGCATAGCTGACATGCAAGCCAGCAGTTGATTGACTGACTAGTGTATTGCATAAATTGAATAGCAGGACTTGAAGCAACTAATAGTGTTTGGCAGCAGTTCATTGGGTTAACAGTGTATTTGCAGCTATTGACAGTACAATGTCCATTAGAAGCTGTTAACAGTACTGTCCCATTAGAAGCAGTTAACAGTGCATTTGCAGCAGATCATTGACTGAAAAACTGTAATTATTGCATAGCTGACATGCAAAGCCAGCAGTTGATTGACTGACTAGTGTATTGCATAAATTGAATAGCAGGACTTGAAGCAGCTAATAGTGTTTGGCAGCAGTTCATTGGGTTAACAGTGTATTTGCAGCTATTGACAGTACAATGTCCATTAGAAGCTGTTAACAGTACTGTCCATTAGAAGCAGTTAACAGTGCATTTGCAGCAGATCATTGACTGAAAACTGTAATTATTGCATAGCTGACATGCAAGCCAGCAGTTGATTGACTGACTAGTGTATTGCATAAATTGAATAGCAGGACTTGAAGCAGCTAATAGTGTTTGGCAGCAGTTCATTGGGTTAACAGTGTATTTGCAGCTATTGACAGTACAATGTCCATTAGAAGCTGTTAACAGTACTGTCCATTAGAAGCAGTTAACAGTGCATTTGCAGCAGATCATTGACTGAAAACTGTAATTATTGCATAGCTGACATGCAAGCCAGCAGTTGATTGACTGACTAGTGTATTGCATAAATTGAATAGCAGGACTTGAAGCAGCTAATAGTGTTTGGCAGCAGTTAATTGGGTTAACAGTGTATTTGCAGCTATTGGCAGTACAATGTCCATTAGAAGCAGTAGACAGTACTGTCCATTTGAAGCAGTTGACAGTGCATTTGCAGCAGACCATTGACTGAAAACTGTAATTATTGCATAGCTGACATGCAAGCCAGCAGTTGATTGACAAACTAGTGTATTGCATAAACTGAATAGCAGGATTTGAAGCAGCAAATAGTGTTTGGCAGCAGTTCACAGGGTTTACAGGCAATTTGCAGCAATCTACAGCACATTTACTGCAGTTCATTGGGTTAACAGTGTATTTGCAGCTACTGACAGTACAATGTCCATTAGAAGCTGTTGACTGCATTTGCAGCAGATCATTGACTGAAAACTGTAATTATTGCATAGCTGACATGCAAGCCAGCAGTAGCAAACTAGTGTATTGCATAAACTGAACAGCAGGTAGATTTGAAGCAGCTAATAGTGTTTGGCAGCAGTTCACAGGGTTTACAGCCAATTTGCAGCAGTTCACAGGGTTTACAGCCAATTTGCAGCAATTGACAGCACATTTACTGCAGTTCATTGGGTTAACAGTGTATTTGCAGCTATTGATTGCAGTTTTACACTGTCCATTTGAAGCAGATCAGATCATTGAGGGAAAACTACATGCATAGCTGACTAGCACCCAGTAGTGTAGCAGGCAGGACCAGAGATCTGACAGCAGGTCATGAACACTAGTATATGGCATCAGCAGAATTTGATGCCAAGTAACAAACAAGTCATCAAGATGATACAATCAAGATTTTTTAGGATCAGAACATACCTTCAGATAGGAATCGTCGATCCCACCAGAAAGAAGAACAACATTAGCACCGGCATCAAGGATTTTAATTATTCTATCCTTAGTAATATCATTTTCCCTATCACGAATTCCTTCTAATTGTTCAACGTCCGTAATCAAAACCTAAAATTGAAACATTCAAAATTTGAAATCGATCTTTTGGTTTGAAATTACTTCAACTCCGAGTTTCATTTTGGTCTTCTGTAACGAGAAATCTAAACAGGCAACTTTGGCGTTCACGATTCTGTCAGTCATTCCTAAAAAATGGATTTAGAACATTTGAAAGATGAAAAATGAAAATTACCGATGCTGGCGACACGGCAGTTCAATGCGTATCCTTTGACCAAAATACTTTCGTTCACTTGACCTCCGTGGGCTTTGAGGATGTTGATCGCTTTGATCGGATACTGGGCTTTACCTTTGCTGTCGGTCACTTTGACCGCTTGAACAGCATCGACAATCATGTTCGCAAAAAAGTCATCATCACTAAAATCCATGAATGAAATTTAACATCATTAAGGTAACTTACATTGAGATAATTTTACTGGCAAGCGACGTTTTTGCAGTACTTATGATACATTCCTTTCCAAGCTCTTCTACGTTAATACAAAGATGTTCCTGAATGTATTTTTGCGCTTCTCTGCATAAAAGAGTCAAAAACATTAAAAAACAACAAAAACTCTACATACTTGCATGCAAGCCTGTATCCGCTAATGATCGAAGTAGGATGAATCTTTTGTTTGACGAGTTCGTCAGCGTTTTTGAGCAATTCTGCTGCAATGATGACCTTTAAAGGAAACATAAAAACAAGATTTTGATTTGAAGATACGTACAACAGAGGTTGTTCCATCGCCGATTTCTTCGTCCTGAAGTTGGGCAAGGTCGACCAAAATTTTAGCCGCAGGATGGTCGACTTCGAGAAGCTTAAGAATTGTCGCACCATCATTGGTCACTGTGACTTCCTAAAAAGAGGATTAGTCATAATTTGGGAATTTTATTGATTTTTTTTACCCCGATATCGTCGACTAACATCTTGTCGAGGCCAACTGGTCCCAAGGAACTTTTGACGATGTTGGCAATCGTGGAAACCGCCATAACTAAAATAAACACAAAGATAGTTAAAGAGAAATAATGGCACAGCAACACAGATGGCATATTCTAACTATGATTGTGTTTATGATGATGCATTTTCAGGAAATGATAGAGGTTCTGATTATGGCATGAAGAAGCTATTATGGCACATTTTACTGGTTTGCCATGGAGACCCAAATCATGGGCCACAAAGATGCCACTGGCAGCTTTTACGGAACATGGTTTCTGTCATTCCTGTTACTAAAATAGGGCAGAAAAATAAAAAAAATGATGACACCATAATAGGCAAGAACTTCTGGTTCTGCTTCAGTGGAGATGCCTGAACCATAGAATTAAAAAAGTGCACTTTCAGAATTGAAATTTTGCTGCATTTTAAGACAATTTTAATTCAAATTAGAGCTCATTTAGGCCCAAAAATTGAGGGAAAATTACTTCTATCTACCGGCTCGTGTTAACTTCTAAACGACCAAAAATGGCAACTTATAGATTTCTTATGTTTGTACAACATATTTCTTAATCGGAAAATCGAATTTTAGGTGAATTGAAGCTCATTAAAGTGTATTTGTATCGGAAATTGTGAAAAAACAAAGCACATGGTATTCTAC
Source organism: Orius laevigatus (assembly GCA_018703685.1). Taxonomy (NCBI): domain Eukaryota; kingdom Metazoa; phylum Arthropoda; class Insecta; order Hemiptera; family Anthocoridae; genus Orius; species Orius laevigatus. Next base: position 178,487 of record JAGWEN010000098.1, on the reverse strand, counting down.
ATAACCTGGAATTTTGGGAGTTACCGGTATTTTCTTACCATTTTGTGTCCGTACGGGAGCTCCGGACGTCCTCTGTCCGGGAAGCGAAAGGTTCACTCCGAGGGTCGACATTTTCAAAAATACTGTGAAGGCTTCGAAGTCAAAATATTGAAAGAAAACTCAAAATAATCTCGACAAGACGGGCTTCGTAAGATTTCGGTTTTGTTGAAATCAAGTTGGCAACACTGTTAACCCATAGACGTTCAAGACAGCGCTTGTTGCGGTCAGTTAATAAACTACTTTAGAAGGTATTGACCAAACAAAACCACTTGTCTAAGAATGTCGCCCTCATCCTTTTGTCAATATTTATAGTTAAATTTTAAGCTTTTTTTACTCAACGAAAGGACACTGATAGGTCAGTTTCGTATCCTTTATATTAAAATGGCAAATTTTTGACCATTTTCCCTTGGACATAAAAAAGAAACATTCCCGCACTGGTCCAGTGATGCAACATTCCCGCACCTGGCTCCAGACTCCAGTAATCAAAAACCTCAAAATCAACGTTTTAAGAGACAATTTTTCGTCAAAAACTTCATAATCAACGTTTTTAAGAGCCTTTTAAAGATTAAGTTTAAACTTTTTTTAAGAGGGGGGGGGGCTTTGATTTTTAGTGGCCCGCCCCCTCCTGGATCCGCCTCTGATTCCCATATTGGTGCGGTAAAGCAACATTCCCGTATTGGTGCAGTAAAGTAACATTCCCGCACTGGTGCGGTAAAGTAACATTCCCGCACTGGTGCGGTAAAGTAACATTCCCGCACTGGTGCGGTAAAGTAACATTCCCGCACTGGTGCGGTAAAGTAACATTCCCGCACTGGTGCGGTAAAGTAACATTCCCGCACTGGTGCGGTAAAGTAACATTCCCGCACTGGTGCGGTAAAGTAACATTCCCGCACTGGTGCGGTAAAGTAACATTCCCGCAGTGGCTCCAGACTCCAGTAATCCTCAAGGGTTACAACAATAATTTATATTAAAATTTTTATTGATAGTTATTCAAACGATATTTACAGTTAAAACTTAAATACTAGTGCTATGTACAATAATTGGGCTCAGTATTTACAAAATTTTGCCAATTTTTTTTTTCTTTTCAATAAAAATTTAGGGAGGATAAATTAGCTGGCGGTTGCAGTGGAAGAAGAGGAGACTGAAATAGGAGTAGCGAATGGGTAGCCGTAGCAAGCGATGCATCCGGCTCCTCCGTTGTACTCGATCGAATTGGTCGCATTCGCGTGGGCGGTCCCCGTCCCGTTTACTTTCGTCGCTTGGGCGAAACTAGATGCGCTAACGACGAACGGGAAGGTTTGCTTCTTCTTGGCGGATTCCGGTTTGCGAACGACGTTGCTATGGTGAGGACGATGGTCGACATGCGGCGACCTTTTGCCACGGTAAGTGAGCGAATCGTCGAAAATGATGTCCGATTCCGCGTTGCTCGAAGCCGAAGCTGCTGCGTTCGAGTGTGACCCTGATCCGCCAGAATTGCTCGACGCTTGGCTTGATGCTTGAGAGTTAGCCTGGCTTCCGCCATGACCTCCAGATCCTCCAGTCAACGCGCTACTGGAAGATTGAGCATTTGCTTTTGAAGAACTTCCAGATCCACCGAATCCGCCTTGATCTCCAAAGTTTCCTTGACCACCAAAGCCACCTTGACCTTCATAGTTTCCTTGACCACCAAATCCTCCTTGACTACCAGATCCTCCACTTGCCAATGCGCTGCTCGAAGCCTGCGAGTTTGCTTTTGAAGAACTTCCAGATCCTCCTTGACCGAATCCGCCTTGACCTCCAAAGTTTCCTTGACCACCAAAGTCCCCTTGACCTCCAAAGTTTCCTTGTCCACCAAAACCGCCTTGACCGCCAAATCCACCTTGACTTCCAGATCCTCCACTTGCTAACGCGCTACTAGAAGCTTGAGCATTCGCTTTCGAAGACCCTCCGGATCCTCCTCCGAAACCGCCTTGTCCCCCAAAACCGCCCTGTCCTCCAAAACCGCCCTGCCCTCCAAAATCACCTTGACCTCCAAATCCCCCTTGACCGCCACCTCCCGCACCAGCCAATGCGCTGCTTGAAGCTTGTGAGTTTGCTTTTGAAGAAGATCCTCCTCCAAAACCGCCTTGCCCTCCAAAACCACCTTGGCCGCCAAAACCGCCTTGTCCTCCACCTCCACCCGCCAATGCGCTGCTGGAAGCTTGTGAGTTGGCGTTTGAAAATCCTCCAGATCCTCCTTGACCGAATCCTCCAGATCCACCGCTAGCGGCACTTGATGCTTGAGAGTTGGCGTTTGAAAAACCACCCGAGCCTCCTTGAGCGAAACCTCCACCTCCGTGTCCTTGGCCTTGTCCGAAACCTCCGATGCCGATGTGCTTTTTGATTCCCAAATTTAAGTTGAATCCTCCGAGAAAGCCTTTTTTCAAAAAACCCCCACCGAGAAGCCCTCCTCCTTGCCCTCCGTTGGCGAAACCACCGCCGTTGCTGAAGCCGCCGCCGTCGCTGAAACCTCCACCACCACCTCCGCTTGCTGCCGATGCTGCGGAAGCCGAAGCGGCCGAAGATCCCGATCCGCCGCCTCCCCAGCCGCCACCACCGCCGCTGGCTGATGACGAAGCGGCAGAAGCGCTCGCCGCACCTCCACCGGCACCTCCATTCGCGTAACTCGATCCAAGGTTAAGGTTTCCCAAAGGGCCACCCCAGTTCAGAGTGTGGGCGCCCGCTTTGGAACCGCCGCCTCCTAAGATTGCAAGCGGAGCCTGAAACGCCGCCCCTATCGTCCCTCCAAGAGCACCCAGCAAGTGACGTTTTTCTCGATCTAAAAAAGAGAAAGAAAATTGTTTAAAAAAAGCTCACTTTCCAACTCAAATTGGTGTCAAAATTTATGGAAAAAGATATCCAAACAACAAGATTCTAAGTTTTTGACCCTTTTTGAAGAATACAATTTTGAACTTTTATTAAGTGAATTTCGAACATGATTTTGGCCTTGGACTTTTATGTAATGCCTGAGAAGAAAACCGCTAAATATGATAAAAAATAAAATTAATTGCTTCAAATTAAACAAAATGACGTCATCGTGACGTAGTTACGGACCGTGGGCCAATCAGATCGACTTTACGATCATAAAGTCCGGCCCTCGACTTAACGAATTTGCATAACGAGAACCCCAGAAGAATTCTGAAGCAGGTCGACCTTCGAAGACATTGAAAAACTTTAGCTTATACTTCATAAATAAGATTGAAAATCTTCAACGTGACGTCAATCCGTAGATCCAATCTTGGATTTTTTCCCAGAATTTTAAGATTTTTGTCAAAAAGAAAATTAATATTTGCAATGGCTCATCTTTTTCTTCAGTATGATGATTAGGGACCTATTTCTAATATTGTTTATTACTGGAATTTTCCCCCGAGTTATCAACTATAGACAATTTACATGCTTAATATGAAAATACATAAAAAAAGATGAATCAAGGATATATTTTTTTAAAAATGCGCTTTAGCATGAAACCGGATACCCTTGGGGCTGAGTAATTAGAATTTTTTAATTGGCGCTTCGTTCTAATCCAAGAGGGAAAAAAGCGATTTTCCGACAAAAAGACCTACTCGACCGGAAGCGATCAATCAAAAAGTTAAGAAATCTAGCAAAGAAGAGTTTTTCTCGTTAAAAAACAATTAATAGACCAATGTTGGTACTTTTTTTAAGTAAAGAAATTGTCGGGAAGAGAAGAATCTGCATTTTCTGGAAGACAAAAAAGTTTCGCTGCAGCAGTTCAGAAAGACAAAATATGAATTTTCAAAAATTGAGAAATGAGATAAGCAAAATCGCACGAAAAATACAGTGGAATCAATAAAAAAATTTTAAGACCAATATTAATATTTTTTAAATTATTGCACAAAAGCACTTATGACTAAGGAAACTACCCCAGGAAATTTTTTCTTGTCAAAAACAGCATCATATTCGTACTCAGCGCTCCAAAAAACCTGAAGGTATCAAATTTTATTAAGATGCATATTATCATAATTTTTCCCAAAATTTAAAAATTAATTAATGCTTGTTTTGGATACCTTGATTGTTTGCGTAGGCGGTGACGAGGAGGCCGAAGGCGGCGAAAATAAGAAAACCCTTTCTGACTCCCATCACTGATGCTAAATTCTCATCTACGGAGACGGGGCTCGTATGTAAACATTAAATAGGGAACTTTTTTGTTTTGTTTTTTTCCCGGAGGCCCCCCACCAGATGACCGCACGCCGGGGCAGCCTCCGACCTGTCCGGTCTCCGGGGGATTTCCAAACCACGCAAGCATTTAAAAAAAACTTAACGCCCTTTGACATTAATTACCTTCAAGTTTTTGTCGTCCCCGGATGGCTATTTTGTGAATGTGATTCCCCTTGTTTCCAGTGAGAGGGGGTTCGACAATAGAAGCGGACAATGACTCATTTTTGTCACTTCTGACGGGTTTTCCGGGTTAAGATGCCGCTGGAAAAACAGTCAAGAAAGATTTTTAACAATTTAAGGTCGCAAAATATCCTTGAAATTACAAAAGGAAGCTCGGGGCGATCTTTTTAAGCTTCCTGAAACCCGAAAAATGATCAGATTGCTATATTTTTCAAGAATTCGAGAACGACAGCCGGACAGCATATAAGCAATTCTCATGGTCATGAAGTTTTGAAAATAAGTAAATGAAAGATGACTTGAAAAAATTTAAACCTATGGCTAAGTTGACGAACACGAAGAAATTTTCAGCCCGAAATTGACTTCACAGGTTTTTAAAAGTAACCCAAACACCAAATAGGTCCCCCCCCCCTATACCCACCTTCCCAATACCTTCTAAGTCCTCCCATCACTTCCCCCACCCCATCTTCCCCCCACATCGCCCACCACTGGCCAACCATATTAGTCCAGTCAATCTAAGCCTGGGGGTGGAAAAAAAAAGGTATTTTGTTTCTCTACGGAAATGTATAGGGGTGGGTTCCCTGATTAACCAAAAAAAAAGTCAATAACCGATACCCGTGCGCTTTGGCGTCAAGAGCGTTTTTAAGGTGATTTTTTTTCGTTTTTTCGCAAATATCTCGAAAACCGTTTGTCGTAGGCGAAATAATTTTTAGTACAAAATTAAAGATTTTTGAATTTGCTACAATTTTAAGGTAATACAATTTTTTGTAGGACCAAACGTATCTGAGCTACGAGGTGGAAAAAAAACGGGGTTTTCTATTTTGACCTCTGAAGGAGGGAAGACGTCATCTAATCAAAAAAGTGTACTTAATAAAAGTTGTAGAGAATTTAATTAACTTTTGAAAACAACTGTCAAAAAGCAATTAACGATAAATAGGCAGGGGTGGGGGTAAATTTCAAAACAAATTTCATTCAAAAATTGAAATTTCAAAAAATTTTATATGAACAAAATTAAAGCTTATAAAATTTGCTTCAGATTTGATTTACTAAGATTTTTTGTAGGACCAAAGGTTTCTGAGCTACGAGGCGACAAAAAAGCGGGATTTTCGAGTTTTTGCTATGAAAAAAGTAAGATTTTAGAAAAGTCGGAAAAAAGCAAGGAAGGCGTTTTCTAATCAAAAAAGCACACTAAGTAAACGTTGTAGAGAATTCAATTTACATTTAAAATCGACCCACCCCTACCTGTTGATTGCTTATTGATTCTCGATAGTTAGTATTTGAAAAAAAAGGCAAATTTTTCATGGAAAAAGGAAAGGGGGAGGGGCTATTTTTCAAAATCGATCAACTAATAAATACTTATTTCTATCTTTTCCTATTATGTATTTTATTTATTTTTTTCTTGGGCAATAAGTAAAAATAAAATACTGGAAAGAAGGAAATCACAAGCGTCCACCAGATTATATTGAAATTGAAAAAAAAATTGAAATTGGAAAATTTACATACTGGAATCAAAATCCACTCGCTAACTATAAAATTTTTTAGTACCTCACAAATAACGGGATTCCAAAAGTATTGAAAAAGATTTCACATTAGCTTTATTTTTAAATCGAATTTCCTTGTAAGTAGAAAAACTCAATAAACAAAGGTGAAGGCGTTTTTTTGCCTGAGGGGTGTCCGAGACTAAAAGGAAAGCCCGGGTTCGGCTCCTATTTTCCCGTATTTCCCAAACTGTATCAGTGTTTTTGTATCTTTCGCTAATGGCTACTCATTAGGAACTATAAAACGGCTAAGAAAATAATTTGGTAAATCACTCGTGAGGTAGCCATGCTTGCATTTTTGTGCCTTCTCGTCTCCGCAGGGGCAAGCCCCATCGGCGTCGGAAAGTAAGAAATTTATTTTTTCAAAAATATCTTTTTTGTTGTCCTGGTTGCCGGAACGACTGTTGGGAAGTATGTTTTCTTCAATTTGAGACCAACAAGAGCTACGGAAACTTAATTCTGAATGACGTTTTGGGTACTTGATCTTATTGATTAGATATTAGCGAAAAGTGAAGGAAGTGCTAAAATTTTTGCTGGCTGGGTTTGTTAGTTATAGCATCACTGATGGAAATGCATCGTTGCCATATTTTTGGCACTCATAATTTGAAAATATGCTAGGTATATAATGTTTTGTTATTATTTTTAGTTTTGGAAGTTCGTTCGCGGGATCGCAGAGCGTTAGCGGCGGTTTTGGAGGCGGACTCGGTGGTGGCCTTGGCGGCGGATTTGGCGGATCAAGTTCTTTGGCTTCGTCGGGTTCGATCGCCGGCGGTGGCGGTTTGGGAGGAGGCTTCGGAGGTTCCGGAGCTTTGGCTACGTCCGGTGCGGCTTCGGGTGGCATCGGAGGAGGACTCGGCGGCGGATTCGGGGGCTCCGGTGCGTTGGCCACTTCGGGAGCTGGCGGTATAGGAGGAGGACTCGGAGGCGGTTTTGGCGGTTCCGGTGCGTTAGCGACTTCGGGAGCTGGAAGCGTCGGAGGAGGACTCGGAGGCGGGTTTGGAGGTTCTGGCGCTTTAGCGACTTCCGGTGCCGGCGGAATCGGTGGCGGACTCGGAGGAGGACTCGGCGGATCGACTTCTTTGGCAGCTTCGGGCTCGGTTGCCGGCGCCGGCGGTTTGGGAGGCGGCTTCGGAGGCTCTGGAGCGCTAGCATCTTCCGGTGCGGGTGGAATCGGTGTCGGCCACGGAGGCGGTTTCGGCTCTTCAGGTTCGTTGGCGACTTCAGGTTCGGGGGCCGGTGGTTTTGGAACTGGGTTCGGTGGATCGCAGTCATTTTCGGCCGGTTTCGGCGGCGGGGCCGGTCACGGTGCCGGCTTCGGATCCTCTTTCAGTGGCTCAGGAAGCTTCTCAGGATCCCAGGGTTTCGGAAACCAAGGATTTTACGGCTAATCAAAATTCCAAAACCAGCGATACCCCAAACCTATAATTTATTAACCTTTTTCATCAATATTCTGTATTTCCCCACTAATGGCACTTTTTCCTAAGAATCGTCTTTCTAATAAATAAAACCTGTCATTAGTGAAAAACAACATCACGTTGTTTTTCAAAATTCTATATATAAATTTAAAATAAGCTCTTTGTACGTTAAATTATTAATAAATTCAAATTTTGCTTTATTTACTAGTTTTTTATTTATTTATTAATCCAAAGAAATCGAATTTTTTAGGGTTTAGTTCGGCGACGGCAACCGCCAACGGTCATACCATTTCCGCCGGTGAAGTCCATCGAGGGCCCGGCATCCATGGCGTCTCAGTCGGCGCTCATTCTTTATAAAAAAAATTTACAAATTTATGGAAAAAAATTACTTAATATTTTATAATACAAAAAATAAAGAATTATGACATTTTTCCTCTGGCCTTTGTCTATTATTAGGTGTCCAAATTACTTTTTTTTAAACATCATTTAGGGGTCATAAAACTGAAAAGTATCTGCCTATTATTTTCCTGTCATTTTTCAATGAAATTTGGAGGCCGGGGGTCATATTTCATTAGATCACCTTGTTGACCTTATTTTATTTATTACCTTGAACTATTTTTGGCGAGGTAATGTGAAGTTCAGAGTTCTTGGTAAGGTTGTCGTAGGGGGTATCGTCGAAGTGAAAACGATGGAAAATTGTCAAATTTGGGATGATGGGTATTGGGCATTCATAGACAAATATTGAATATTTCAGTTGAAATTCTGTATTCATACTAAAAGAAAACAAAAAAAAGATCGAGGGGGAAAAAGTGATGAAAATGTTCTGAAAATTTCAAGTCGATCGGTCCACAGACCGCTTAAATGACGTTCTGTCTTGAGGGAAGAAAGTTATAATAATGTACCCAACTTGCAAAAACGTTGGTTAATCCAGAACTTACAATTTTCAGTAAAAAGGATTCAAAATCCGATGTCGTGGTGATCAAGGATATTTTAAGTTGAATGCCATCTTTGAGAAAATAGACAAAACAAACAAGTTCCAGCTTTACTCCCACGATAGCAGCACCATAAAGCAACATTTAAAAGAATCATTTTAATTATTGTATAATAGAGTGGTTACAGGTTACTTAATCGTTTTCCCCATATTATATTATTGTTGTCGGACAGAGGTGGGAGGTTGGGCTGAGGTCTGCACACCATTTTTTAGGAAGTTTGACTCATTGGGGTTCCTCCATACCACTTTGTTAATTTAACAGGGAAAACATTGTTCAAAACAAAGTTTTGACAATTTACTGTAGATAATGTTTAAGAACCTCCTATCCACTAGGAACTAAAGGAATAAGTTTTTTCCCTCAGTTATGGAGTTCCAGACCAAAAATAGTGCCACCTTACCAGCAATTTAAAACAAATGTATATACCAAATGTCAGCTGCATTCCTGCAGTTCCAGAAGGACCAACATCGCAAACAATCTCCAAATAACTGATTAGATAGCTTGAGGATGTACTTTGTTAATAGCTGGTTAATACCACTGCACCTGTACCAAGACTTTCACCCGGAGTTGGGACTGGGCTATGGACTTTAAGCGCTCAAAACTAAAACTGAATAGATGAAGTATTAAATTATATTATATAATAAATTATTACTTAAGTATTAGTGCATCCTGATACAAAATTTCCAATTACTCGTCATTACAACGACCTCCTTTTCTTTTAATTTCTTCAATTCCAGGAAGCATCTAGGAAAATACCCATTAAAAATAATTATGAAACGTTTTCAATTTGAGTTTCGTGGCTCATTCTGACGGACGGCGATAAAAAATTTTAAATCCACAAACGACGCCGGTTTTATCAGTTTCGTTCTTTTTTCCGACCGATAGACAACCCATATTTTTCGGTCCAATTTTTATAAGTGTCCCAAATATACATATTTTAATTATTTTTAAAAAATTTTAACCGTGAGTGAAAGCGTTGCAGTTTTTCAAGGATACAAAAATAAGAACTCTGAGAATATTATGGTAAGCTAACACTATCGTAATTTATTCGATATTTTGTCCTTTATTCTAAATAGAACGTGTGATGAAAATGTGACGCGATATTGCATTCAAAACAACTCAAAATAGTTCCTATTCTGAAGAAAATTAATCATTGTCAAAAACCGCATGGATTTTTTCAAGTGTAGTCTCATAACGATGACGTCGTTATTCACGTCGAAATTAAAAAAAATTTATATTACGTTATTATCAGTAAAAACAGTGTTTTAAGTGGCAGATTGTATGTTAAGACGAAGGGCCTTTTTGAGATAACGACCGCAGAAAAAATTTTTAATTTACTTTTTGCATAAACAAAAAATTTAAAATTTGTAATTGGGTTCTGGGTCATCGAATGCTAAAAATAGCTGTAAGTATTCAGAGACAAAATTTTGAGTACTACTAAAATATGAAATTGAATTTTCTCAGTCCTGCTTGACCAATCGACTTGAAATTCTAAGGGAGTTTTTCTTATTGGGATCACACGTGGGAGGGAATAAGAGCTAAGAGAAGCAGCTACAAGAGGGACATAAGGGACGAGAAAGGACAAGAAGATGGGACAAGAAGGGACAAGACAAATGTCCTTCCCCCAGAATTGGGACCGGGCTTGGAAGTTCATCCTCACTCAGAAAGATTTTTCCTTTTATTCAAGTCAATTGCCGAATATCAACCTTTTTATTGAGAATTTTGAAGAGAAAGCTAAAAAAAATTTTAAACAAAAATCCTCGATTTAGTAAAAATGGTATTGAGACCGTGAATTTATCTTGATTTTGAGCCTTTTTCGACAAGATTTTTCAGATTTTTAGCTCAATTTTGATTCATTCCCTCAACGAACTCTACTCGAATAAATAGAACAACTTTAATTTTAAGGTTTTTAACGTTTCCTGTGAAACCGTTTTCGAAACATTTAAAAAGTCTAAAAGGAAAAAATGCGGTTTTTTCACTCTTCTCCCCCGTTCAACTTTTTTTTCAGTACCATTAAGATTGATGTGTTAGGAAATACGGCCCCCTCGAGACTCGGCGATCCTACTCTCTTTCCAATTCCACGATAAGCTCTTTTTTTATCTGATTATCCCCATTTCATTCTATATTTGGATTCTTCTCATTCAAATGAGGAAGTCAAAAACTCTATTTCCGTCTCGGAAAGTTTCGATCATGCAAAATTCATTCAATTTGTCCCAAAATTAAAAATTTAAGGAAAGTTTTTCAAAAACCAGTTTTTTTCTCTCTTTTTCGGGTCTTTTAGATAAAAAGGTTTTAAACCGCAGAATTTCAAGCTACATTAGAAGTTTTAAGTTAATAGGCCCACCGGATCGTTTTCCACTTGAAAGAATAATTTTTGAACCTTTTTAATTTTTGCAAGGTGGGGAAGAATCACGGAATTCGGCCTTGAGGACATAAATCTGGATTTAGGCTAAGAAAATAATTAATGAGAGAAATCAGAATTCAACATTTTATATAATTCTTCGTTTTCGAATCAAATCAATGTAAAAAAGTCTTCTGAGCGGTTTTGAGCATTTAGTAACTTTTTTCGGAATTAAAAAAAGCTTCCGATAACCGCTTATTTTAATTTTTTGGCCTCCTGAGCCATCAAAAATGTCAATTTTTTATATTATTAACTTTCTCAAAAAGAACCGGTCTGATCTTCACCAAATTTTCATCATATACAGGAGGTTGGGTTTAGGAATAATGTAGCTCTCCGCCCATTCTATGGAGAACCCACTTTTTGAGAAAGTTCCCCTTTTGGGGGTTCTACTTCCATCAGACTAGACCAAACCTTTTTTTCAAGGTACAACTGAATTATAATGATTAATCATTTATTAAAAAATTTTATTTTTTGCGTCTAGTTTCAATAGAAAAAAATGCTTTCCAGGTGACAACTCAAGGAATGTTGTTAATGGGTACCTTTTAGTGTAATTGTATATTAAGTACTTGGATAAAGATTACTAGTTGATATTATTTTACACGGACAGAAGCCATTTAAATGCGATAAATGCTTTATTAGTACTCGTTGAAGAAATAAAGGTGATAATAAAAAGTAGTCTAAATCGATTTTTCGTATGATATGGAAATTTGAAAGGTTTTAGTTGAATGGTAAAGAAGTCGTTACGTAAGGGGGTCTTGTGTTGGATTGGGAGAGGGGAGGGAGAAGTCTCGGTGTACGCGAGATGGGCGAAGGTAGGAGGCCCGGAGGAGCAAAGGGTCGAGAGACATGTCTGAAGTCGGTAACGCGGACAAGGGCGAGAAAAAAGGGAAGAAGAAAAAAGGGCGTCCGGATGTCTCTCCTAAGGCGCTTATCAAGAAGCTGAACATCGGGAAGAAGACGAAGAAGAAAGGCGACGAAGAAAAAGCGAAAAGCTCCATGGAAGAAGACACCAAGACTTCAAAAGAGTCGCTCAGCTCCGAGCAGAACTACGAAACCGCGGAATCCGCTTCGCCTGAAATGCCCCAAAAAAACGAAGTCCTCCGCGAAGATGAACCCATAGAAGAGCCCGACAAAACCGAAGCAGCGCTCGAGCAAGTCAAAGAACCTCCACCCGAGAAAAACGGCGAAACCCAAATCACCCCTGGGACCAACGGCATAGAAACCCCATCAATAGAAACAACAACAAAACCAGAGGTATTTTATAAATTTCTTTTCGTTCCCGTTATAACCCGAAAATCGCACGGTTACGTAACCCATCCGTGATGGCGGTACTAACAAACCCGACTTCTTTAAAGCATATCCTTAGACGATTCTTTATAACTTATTCCGCTCGTTTTTCTTCGTTTTCTCCCCCCTTGTAAAACTGGTTTTTCATGATAATTGTACATCCTTGCTCGCCGTTCTGCACATTGCTGGAATAACGCCGCAAATTATTTGAAGGCCTACTTTCGAATAAAAATCATTAAACAAGATAGAATTAAATTACAAAATCAGGATCAAAGGCATAATGACTTAATTTTATGTTGAAAAAGCCATTTATGAAGCCAATGTTGTTACGGTAAAAATATTTTATCACATAATACTTTGAAATGGTCTAAAAAATTCGAGATTATTTATGGAGTTGCTTACTTTTGAGTCGATTTTAGGGGGCAGCTCAAACCAATGCAAAAAGGTGTAGAGGGAAATCATTGGAACCCAAGGTTTGACTTCATAGATGTGTTTGGACTAGTGTAGGCTTGAACATATCAAAAGTCCCTACCTCTGCTCCTTAAGCACAAGGAGTAGAAGAGGTTAAGTGTCAAAAATTTCAGTTTTTCGCTTATATCTCGAAAACTATACGTCCTAGCAACATGACCGTTTAGTCAAAAATTAAAGCTGACAAAATTTACTACAAAATGCACAAAAAACTTTGGTCAATATGTTGTTTTGTTATCAAGATATCCTATATATCGTATAGCTTATTTTTTGAGGATTATTTCAATAAAATGTAATTTTGGCAATTATTCACTTTTGATAAATTGATTTCATTAGATTTGTGAATCATGAAAAATAAACGAAAAAATCGCTATCAACGGATTTTTGTCAGATATTAAAAAAAAGAGAAAAGCTTTGTTTACGATAACATAAACAGACCTTGAACGTTCCATTTATGCCTGGCTAAATTTTTCGCAGAGACCCTGAAGAGATAAAGTAACTTTTGACATTCAAAAGTAATCTCAATTTTAATTGGTTCCTTAAACGATTATCAGATTTCTCGATGCTCTTCAAATTGATCTATGTTTGTCAAGGAAAATTTTTCTATATAAAAGTAGGTATCATCATTATCGAAATATCAATGTTCATATTGATTCGAAAATTTTTTATTGTTCTAGTGTTTTGTTCTCAACTACTACTACACTTCTTAGGAAAACTTACGGACTTAGGTGGGCTTGACTTATGGTTTTTTTTTGGGTTTGAGAAACCTCAAAAGTTTTGCCATATAAAAAATTTCATTTGATGTTCTGTTGAAATAATCGCTGATATGAGGATGGATCCCTTAAAAAATTGCTAATTTTGTAACAATGGACTGATTTGGGCCCTACATTTGGATTCCCGGTGACCTCATTGTTTATCAAAAATAATATTAAGTCGACCCGATAAGATTATAGAGACGCTTCGTTAGGGTTGATAAACAACAGTTATTCAATAATAAAATTGACCTTACCAGATACAAGACTAATCACCCGGCCAAAATCAGTGTCTTGTTATTATTCAAACAACCCGTCCACTAAAGACATTTTCAATAAATTGATTTCGTTTCATTAATTTAAATTTTAAATAAATTATATAACGGGCTTTTTGCGCATGCTAGTTATGCAATTAGGATTTTTTAACTCGGTCAGGGGTTGTGAACTAGTTTTTTAAATAAAATAAAGAAAACGTCGGAAAATGGACATTTATGAAGAGGAGATCGACGATAGACAGTGCACATCGCCGGATTTATACCATTGGGTCAGTATAAATAATCAATATTTACATAGAAATGGATTTCTTGCCTTTTTTAAAAAATACTTTTGTTATTTCCTAAGTGATCTAGATATTTATTTTCTCACCAATTTATTTTGGTTACCTGTTACATTCTCAACTTTTAGGCACAATCCAAGAATCTCAAAATCCAGCAACCAAAGCTTTTTTGAGATTCTGATTTTGAACCTTTTTTTTCTGAAGAGGGAGAAAAACATTATTTTAACAGTTAACTGCATAGTTTTTCCAAGCTTTAGAGGCTCATTTACTTTTGTTTCTGTCTAAAAAATAAAAAAATCTACCTAATAGACATAAGGTACAGAGAAGATTCATTGACCTTGAACTAATCATTGGGATGACTCATGTCCATTCCTCAGTTTCCTAGGTCCCCATAGGTCATTTGGATTACTATAGCGCCTATTATCGAAGTTACTGATTTGGAAACAGCGAACTTTTCAAAAATTTCAACTGGTTGCCTGGTCCTCCTTTTATAGGTTTCCTTGGGACTTTCCAAGTCCCAATAAAAAAAGCCCGCAATGAAATTTTAAGGAGGCCACAAATTGTCTTTCTTCCACTGAGAATCTGTGAATCAACCCTTCAGCATGATTCTCTTTCTGATTTATTTTGAAATCTATATTAATAAATTATGTGGAAACCACGTTTCCACCTTCCTAATAATATCTGTCATTCGATCTATTCGATATCTGTTTCATATTAAGTTTAACTTAAGGGCGTCTGAAAGTAAACAGATAACGCGAGAGGAAAAAAGACGTTTATCGTTACATAACCATTGGGGTAGCAGGCCTTCCCATTTGACTTGGCTCTTTTTTTTACAACCATTGATATCTAGACTTTTCAACCAGAAGGGTCCCTACTTTTCTCAATGAGATGAAGGTAATTTATTTTATTTTTCTAATTTTGGCTATATATTGCGTTTTCAATTTTAAAAGGAAAAATTTGAACCCAAGAGGGTTCGGACCCTGGCTGGACGGGTACGCCTGTACCCTAGAGGTCAAAAAACTTTAAAAGTAACGAACTCTTACGTAACCCAAAGTTGAAGGACTTTCTTGAAAATTTGCATACTCGCAATTTATCGAAATTTTTCAGCTCCAATTTATTTTTTTTAAATTATTTTAAATCAATAATCATTTTTCAAAAAATTGAAAATATTTATTTTTAAAAATGATTAAGACATAAATTATGAATCAAATGAATTTTGAATGAGTGTAAAATAGACAATCGACACCTAATAAAAATGGGAATAGTCGTAAACTAAAAAAAAATTATTTAATCTTTTTTCTATTCGACTCTTCACTTCTTACGTAACGAATAAGAAGTAGTCGACTGTTATACCTTCTATTTATATACTGTCTAATAATGGATCATTCATTTGATTTTTTTGGCGCCAAGTTATTTCACTACTTTGGCTATAAAAGATTTTGTCCGAATTTTTAATAATTTTGATGTTAAATTTCAGATTGTTTGTTCGCAGGCGACAGGTGGGTTAAAAAAGGAGACCCTGTACAAAATATTGGTGATCGGCGAGCTCGGAACTGGTAAAACGTCGATAATCAAGCGATACGTCCATCAATTCTTCTCGCAGCACTACAGAGCGACGATAGGCGTCGATTTCGCCCTCAAAGTCCTCAACTGGGACGCGAATACCATAATAAGACTTCAACTATGGGACATTGCTGGTAAAATGGAGCTTAGAAGTCGATTAGCGCTCATTCTTTTTGTTTGTAGGCCAAGAAAGGTTCGGAAACATGACGAGGGTCTATTATAAAGAAGCGGTCGGAGCTTTTATCGTTTTCGACGTGACGAGAGCAGCGACTTTCGACGCTGTCGTTAAGTGGAAACAAGATTTAGACGCCAAAGTTCAACTTTCTGATGGAAGCCCCATCCCATGTATTCTATTAGCAAATAAGGTAAGCATCACAAACTATGTAACAAAAGAGAGGGCTTTAAATTTGGGTTTTTTCGGACCAAGAGATCTTTAAATATGGATCAAAAGGACCAGAAGGCTCTAAAGTCAGCACACCTTTGAGGCTAGTGCAGGGATACTATTGATCTGACAGAGCCCAGACTGTTCATGCTTTTTTTGTATTGTCCACAGTTGAGGTTAAAGAGTTACTGCAGTTTGATGTCCCACCTCAATAATTTTGAAAAATATTGGATTTTGAGGTCGTTGCTTTCAAGGGTCCAGGAGACTAGGGGTGGTGATGGGAGGGTGGGGTGGTCGAGGAGGGTAGGAAAGGTGATGGGAGAGTTGTGGAATGTTGGATAAATGAGTTGGGAGTGGTGGGGGAAGATTGGTAGTGATGCGTGGATGGGGAAGGGGCATTTACTGTTAGTGGAGAGGCTCTATATAGAACCCACTTATTGAGGAAGTTGTTTTGGGAGTTCCTCCTCCACAACTATCAGACAAAACGATCTTTAATTTCATTTTTTTTTTTCAATTTTCAGTGCGATCAGCAAAAGGAAGGAATCGTTAACCAGCCGAATAAAATGAAAGAATTCTGCGACGAGCATAAATTCGCCGGCTGGTTCGAAACATCGGCCAAAGACAATATAAACGTCGAAGAAGCCGCAAAAGCTTTAGTCAGCTTAGTAAGTAGTTTAAAAAACTTAGAATTTCCTTCTGTACAAAATAAACTCATTTTCTGGCCCTTTTCAGAGCCAATCTTTTATATGGCCCTGAAAAGGGCCTGATGTTAAAATACGCTAAAAACCACTCAAACTCTTTCCCCCCATTAACTCCTTTTTTCTGTGCAGATAGTCAGCAACGATTTGTCCAACGACAACGGTAAAAGCCTCGGCCACGACCATGGAAGGTTCCCGCTCGACGCCACTGACTCAGGCGACAACCGAAAAGGCTGCAACCCCTGCTAACATCCTTTTTAAAAAACCAATTCTAATTTTTTTCTACAATCAACGTCCATCCACCAAATTGCTCAACGAATTTTCAAAAGACGGGTTTCTAAAATTTGTCTATAAAAATGTAACGATCCAAATAATAATTTTTACTGTATTTTTAATGTATATTTTGTGTTCGACATCCATTTTTTGAAAAATGGAAAAATTATAGAATCACTAACAAATTAGATTTTTTTGTGTAAATAATCAATGATGAAAATCGTTCTGAAATTATTTATTAAAATTCGATTTTATATATTTTTAATACCAAATTAAAAACTTCGGGCAAAATCAATTATTTCATAATGTCCTTATATTTAAGTTGTTAATTATATATTTTATAGTATTGTATTATGTAAAACATCGTTTTATACAGATCAGTTTAATAAAGTTATCTTATGGTGCATTAATTTTGTTCGTATTATTCAAACCTTATTACTTTTTCAAAGGAGAAAAGGTAAATATGGCGGCTTCAGGTATTAATTTATTCTATAGATAAGAGGATTATTTTTGAAAGGTTCAGATTCTCGTTTCTGGACCTATCTTGATGTTCGTATATTGATAGGGGAAAAAGTTGAAAAATTAACGAATACCGTAGTTCAATCACTTGGAGTTGAAATGTGAGCTTATTAGGTAGATGGTATTCTGACTGTAAAGAGGTGCCACGCCCCACCTGAGGGCGATGGACCTTGATGATACAGGAGGAACTAAAAAAAAATGTCGCAACTGTAGTCCAGAGCACTTTTGAACTGCTCAGAAAATGGCCAATTTTGCTTTATCTTCAGTTTTTGTTAAATGAAGCCATTTTTCGATAAGAACTGCCCTTATCATAATTATAAGAAATTCAATTCTTCTTCAATTGAGGGTAAATATGAAAACATTCGAACATGGAAATTCATCATTTCTGGGTGAAATGCGATGAAAAGATCGAATTCTGTAAAAGATTGTGGAATATTTTAAAGCAAACTTAAACGCTGGAAGAGGCTTTTTCGTTTATCTGAAACCTAATATGACGAATTTGAAAAAAATTAATTATGCAAACGACACAAGCCCACATCTGGGGCACAATGTTCATTCGTCCGAGACACATTTCATCCTTCGTCTTTTTCTAATCAAGTTTTACCCGTTTTAACTCTTATATAACGTTTTCAAAAATATCATCAAAACAAATATACAAATAAAATAATTAAATATTAATACAAATTAAATATTAGATTTTGTTTATATTTTATTAATTAATATAATAACCATATTAATTGGATAGTTTTGAAGAAATTTTTGGCTATTTGGAGAAACAAAGGTCACGTTTACGACTTGGTTACGTAACGTTTCTTGAGAATTATTCCAAGAGGCAAGGACCAGACTTCTCCTCCCAGTCCCGAAAGTCCCTCCTTCCCTTCAACATCGGAAATTTTCTGCCCAATTTCGTCCGTTTCTTTCAAAGAAAAGTCGAAATCGAAATCTAAACATCGGCTCCGTCATAGAGATGCGTATACCGTTTCAAATTACGTAACCGCACACCTCAAACAGTCCATTGGACGTATCGATTTCAAGGTATTTATATTACAACTTTTTTTTTTACATAATTACATACTAAAAAAAATAAATAGGTCAAATAAAATAATTAGAAAATTGCCCACAATTTTTTTTAATTATAAAAAATTATTAAAAATACTTAATAAAATCAACTCACGTATTATCCAAATAATGTCAACAATGTGAATAAAAATGATTTATCAACAATTAAAAAAATTAAAATAAAAAAATTGATTACGTAATAGGGACTTATGTCTACTATAAATGATAAAAACTTGTCATTTGGATTGGATCGTTTGTAGGTTTTCGAAGGATTAAAATCAAAGAAAAATGAACGGCGAGCATTTAGGGACGATCACCGAAGGAGAAAATGAGGAGGAAAAGAAGCCAAAACGCGGACTGACCCTTTCCTGGCACAATCTTTCCGTTTGGGTCGAAAAAAAGGACGAAGACAAAAGCACGTGGTTTACCACGAGATACTACGATTGCAAAATTTTAAGAAAAGGTTGCCATTTTTTGAATTAATTTGATTAATTAAACAATTTTTTTTTAGTGAGTGGAATTGCGGAGCCTGGGAGATTGATGGCAATAATGGGACCGAGGTATGCACTTTTATAAATAGGACAGGGAAATGATTTTCCCACGGTTTTCCATAGTAAAAGCCACTGGAATTAAAAAAAAATATTCATTAAAAAATTCCACAGCTAATCTTTTCCGGCTTATAGCCAAATAAACATTTCAGCCACTTGTAAACTAACCAAGGAAAAATTATTTTTGCTAAAATAACATTAAATTCGAACTCAGGACCCCAAAAAACATAAAAGTTTACTTCAAAAAATTTTATTTAATTTTTTGTTGTTTTAAAATTTTTTGTTAATTTTAACAATTTCAGTGGCGCTGGTAAAACTACGTTGCTCGCAACAATTTCTAAAAGGCTGAAAGGTAAAATAAATTATGAATGTTTAGGTTTAATTATGATTTTAAAATAGGTGGAATAAAAGGAAGAGTTCTGGTAAACGGAAAAGAAATTGATAAAGATTTGATGTTGAAAGTCTCAGGATTCGTCCCTCAGCACGATTTAGCCATGGAAACATTGACAGTTTACGAACATCTCCAGTTGATGGTAAAAATAGTAAAAAAAAATTTTTTAAATTAAAATTTGTTGCAGGCTCGTCTAAAATTGGATAGAAATTTGACGAAAAACGAAAGGACATTACGAATTTTGGCGATGATTTCCGAACTTGGGATGATCGATGTGAAAAATTCGAGGATATCTATGCTTTCGGGGGGTGAAAAAAAGCGTCTTTCTATGGCAGTTCAGGTAGAGTAGAGTGGAATAGAAAAAACGCATTTTTTTGTTTAGTTGTTGACAGATCCGCCGATTCTTTTCTGCGACGAGCCGACGACCGGGTTGGACAGTTTCAGCGCTTTTTCCATTATAGAGCAGCTCAGAAGGATTTCTGCCACAGGGAAAGCTATCGTATGCACAATCCATCAGCCGGCATCTGGCCTTTTTGAACTTTTCGACGACATCTATTTCCTGGTCGCTGGCGGACGTGTGGCGCTCAACTGCCAAGTTTCCGAAGCAGCAGACTATTTACAAAAGTAAAATTGACTAAAAATTGACTTTTTAAATTTTCTTCGTAGTGTCGGAATAGTATGTCCTCCGACGTACAATTTCGCCGAGTTTTTGGTCTCCCAGCTTGCCATAGGTGAAGACGCCGAAAGCCAAATCCGTGTCAACAAAGCGTGCAGATACTACAGGGAGTCCAAACACTATGAAAGTCTCCTAAAACGCCTCGAAGATGAAAATTCATACGGGAAAACCATCATCATCGAAGAAACCATGAACAAATCCACAGACTCTTTATGCGAAGTAACGATTCATTCATTAAAAAAATTGAGACTAAAATAAATTTCTTGCAGCCTTCAACCGATTTTGGAAAATACATCGCCATGTAAGTAGCTTTCAAGGGAAAAACAATTTTTATTTATTTATTTTATTTTTTAGAAAAGGTCCAAAGAAGAGCACCCAACTATCATGGTTATTATGGAGATCTTCGTTAGAAATAATAAGAAAGCCTCAAATGTATATTTTAAGACTGGCTTTATATTTAGTAAGTAAAAAATGAAGTAGAGTGGATTATCTGCCAGACTTTTGACCTAAGATAAATAAAAATAAAAATATATATATATATATATATATTATATATATATATATATATAATATATATATATATATATATATATATATATATATATATAAACATGAAAGGAACATCCTATATTTTTGTGATCCCCAGAGCTTCCTGATCACGAATCTATAAGCCTCTAGCCTGGGAGCCTCCGTGAAGACCACCTCAATAGCCTACTTTCCTACCGAAATCCGCTAAAAGACTGGGTTTGACATATTTACAGGGTTATCTAGAAATTCTTCTTTTTCAAGTCAAAAGTATGGCAGATGATTGGCTGGTCCACTTAAGATAGCCCTGTTTTTTGATGATTTGCGCTTCAAAATTTTTGTTAATTTTCAGTTTTTGGGATTCGTAATTTCCATCCCTTTCACGGAGATCCAAGTCGACCAAGAAGGAATCCAGAATATTCAGGGTTTCCTTTATCTAGTCATAGTGGAGACGACGTTTCTGTTCACTTATAGCGTCTGTCACACATTTCCAGCCGAGCTCGCCATAATGCTCAGGGAGGTCGACAATGGCCTTTACTCCCCAGATGCGTATTACATCTCGAAATTAATTATTTTGGTAAAAATTTCATTTTTTTGTTAATATTCGTTTAAAAATCGATTTTAGATGCCTCGGGCGTTGATAGAGCCGATTATATACGCAACGATAACATTTTGGGTGCCTGGATTGTTTGGAGGAGTAAGCGGATTCATTTTGTATTGCATACCGGTCGTTATGTGTTCAATTGTCGCTACAGCCTATGGTAAAGTCAATTTAAAAAATTTCTCCCAACTATTGCTGTTTCAGGCTGCTTGATTTCTGCGGTTTTCGATACTATACAGAAAGGCTCGATGTTTTCAGTACCGTATGAACAAGTTGCGCTTATATTTTGCGGCCTTTATTTATCACTGAGGTACGTATTTGGACTCATTATTTCCCATTTTGACAGTTTAAAGGGGATCAGACATCAAAATTCAACCAAGTGTGCGAGAGAGAGGGAAGATGCCCAAAAGTAGTTTCCTCGTTTTGGGCACTAAAAATGGTCGGAAATTTTTTTTGAAAAGCGCGTTCTCATTCTTTTGGAAAACTACGTGCTGTTTAGGGGTCAGTTTTTCTGGAAAAATTTTCCTCGGGAAAATAGAAAATGCAATTTTCCACCAAAACTGAAATTTTGAAAAAACAGGTAGTCATCTTGTAGGTTTTGACGAGCTGATTTCAAATATGCTAATATTAAGAAGATCGGATGAATAGATTCGTCGGTACGAGATTTTTAAGGATTAGATGTTGCGGGGAAGGGGAGTTAAATTTTGGGGAAGCAAAGATGACTTATCACTTACTCCTTCAAGGTCATCTTTTCAAAAAAAATTTCCGACCATTTTTAGTGCCCAAAACGAGGAAACTAATTTTGGGGGTGATAGTGCTGCAATCTCTTGAATGAGAAACAAACAATTCTGATGGGAGAATCCCCCTTAAAGAGGTTAAACTGTTATCCTGACCCGAATACCAAGATTAACCTAATGGTCCAGTTGCATCGAAAAAGGGGATTTACCATGTATTTTGCGAAAACATGACTTTTGTAAGCCTTACGGGAGAACTACTTGCCCAATCGAGACAAAACCCTCCCCTGGTACATATCACTTCATATCCAATCAAGACCATCCTCTTCTTTGAGCATTCCAGGCGCCTTTACTTCGACAGTCTAGGCTTTCCCGCACAACAGATTCGAGTTGCTGGTTTAAGATTCCCCACTTCTAAACGAATTGTTTAACTTTTTCAGCGATGTCCCTTTCCATTTCGCCTGGGTGAAATACGTCTCCATCTTCTACTACGGACTTGAAGCCTTATCGATCCTCCAATGGACCCAAATCCCAGCAATACGTAAGCCCATCAAACTCAGCATAACCTCAATCAAAAACGAATTTTCAGCCTGCCCCAAAAAACCGGACAGACCCTGCATCAACTCAGGATCAGGCGTCCTCGAAAACTTCGGATATCACGAATCCCATTTCGCGATGGACATCCTCGGCCTCATCGGCATCTACTGCTTTTGCCACATCGTCGGCTTCCTTGCTATCTGGAAACGAAGCAAAAAACCAGCTTCTTATTAATTTTAGATTTTTTAACCTCTTAAATATGTGAATCCGTACCATATTTATCAAAGCCTCCTAGGCTAGGTGCTGAAAAATGGTGCTCTTTGTAAAAAATAAAATTCTTTTTTAAAATGTCATTTCTTCCAAGGTAAATAAAAACCAAACATCTAAAAACCATCTATATTTTAGTTTTATATAAACATAAAACATACATAGAAAACTAAAATTAAATTAGAGAAAAATATAACAAAAAAATAAAAAACAAAAAATCTGTATATAAATATATTTTATCTATTTTATTATCGTTTATCACATAGTAAAGCTGAAGCATGACAGAGTAGTAAACCTACAAGCACACACCCGACAACTATGCATACATTTATTCTACAACTTACATTTATTTTTTTCTTTTATGTCCATTTTTAACATGTAAAAGGAGAAGGAAGCACTGTTTTGTTTTATTTTTTAGAAATGCATAACAGCCTTCCTTATAAAGCTCAATATTACCTAGTGTAGCGCCACCTGTCCATAAAGTTTTCTTTTGTTTTCCAACTAAAACTAAAAGCCAAAAGAGTCTCCTCTTTGGATTTTCTATTTTTTTAGCTAAAAAATTTTTTTGGTTGGCTTGTCAAATTTTGGTTTTCTTAAAAATTCAAAAACCTCTAAATCAAATTCCTCTGGGAAACAAAGTTCCAAATGAAACCTCCACTATGGAACCTCTACAGGTTTACCAACTGAAAAGAAAACCAGAAAATGAAAAAAACCACCCTTGGAATTGTTCTAAAGCCTAAAAACTATTATCACTTGGATTCTTTTTTTAATTAAACGCACAAGAGAGATTTTTCATGATTGTTACACCTATTCTGTATAAAAAATTATAAAATATTTTTCAAAAAAATTAAAAATATATTTATTTTTCGGTACAAAATCTCTTGTGCATTGTATGTTCCCTAAATCAGAGGTATTTTAGTACAGCATTTTTTTTTTAAATTTTTTATGTTTTGGGTTTTTCCTGTTTTTTGAAAATAATCTCTTTTTATTTAAAATAATTTAGCCTATATTCCGTCTAAACATCGCCTATAAATCTACACATTTAAAAAATAAATAAACTTAAACACTTATTTTGTCTATAACAGCAATTTTAACGTCTAATTTTCACACACAACGTTTGGAAGATTTATTCTTAAAATTTAAAGTCGGAAAAGAAAAAGAAAGAAAAATAGTAAGAAATTAAGCGATACGAACTAATTATCTCTGAGCCCCGGGCAAGTGTATGTTGCAAGTATACACAAATAATGAAAAAAGTGGAACACCAATAAAATATAAAATGGGAGCCCCAAAAGATTTAAATCGCCGATCTCGAACTTTATGTAGAAAAAAGTTGGAAACTGAAATTTTGGAGACTGATACAATGAACTGAGCAGATAGAAGGGTGAGTTGTGCTGAGGGTGTGCATAGAAGGATTTTCGTGAGGGAGTTCAAGGGGGAGAGATGTAATGGGGAGTGTAGAGGGGGAGACTATTGGGGTGGAGGAGAGTAGTGGGGGGATTTTTTCGGAATGGGGAGGGGGGTTGTTAGGGAATGCTGTTGTGAGTAAGGGGTGTCGAGGGTGTGCTTTGGAAGTTTAAGGGGTGGGGGTGCAGTTGTGGTGGGGGGAAGAGAAGTGCAGTTAGGGGAGGCTATTGGAGGAAAAGTTGAGAAGAACAGTTGGGGGGGGGGAGATCTTTTGGGGAAAGTTGTGGGAGGGGGAGGTGTGCGAAGAGTAAGGCGGTGTCTAGTGCTTGCCTTAGGGAGTTTAAGGGTAAAGTTGTGGGAGGGGTATAGTGGGGAGTAATAGCGCGAGTGTAGTGGGGGAAGACCAGGGTGGTGGGGGGAGAGCTGCTGAAGAGAGTAGTGGTAGGGAGTTGTCTTGATCAGCTCCTGACAATTTTTTTCTTGTCAGATCAGCCATTTTAAAAATTTTCTTTTGAGTCAATTTTTAACCTCCCTACAAAATTAAGGTAAAAATATTTGTTTTTTATAATTTTTTAAATTCCCTTTATGTTGTAAACTAGGGTACCTATCATTTCTTATATTCGTGGTTCCATAAAAATATATTTATCCATAAAATAAATTAAATATTGTGCGTTTATTTATTCACCTATTTTAAAAAATTGGACAACAAAACCTTAGCAAAATCGTCTTATCCGAAACGCCCTAAAAATATCCTTATAATGGGTTCTAACTGTATCTAATTTTATAAATTTTCAATTTGAGCACTTCATCTAACATTAAAACTCTCTATGAAATAACAGTTTTCTATATATTTTGATTTTATACGATTTGTACGGTTTTGTACTAGAAATCTAATACGTTTTTAGTATAATATGAACCAAAAATGAGGCAAGTCTAACTATATAAATATTTGATTTTCGATATGATGGTTATCAATTGATATTCTTGATTTTTTGTTGTTGCCCATTCCCTTCGCATTCTTACACCAAAAATAAATAAATTTTTTATTTATAAAAAGAAAATATATTTAAAATAAAAGAATTTTTTTCTCAGGATTCCACTTTTTAAATAGGAAATCTCAAAAGATGAGCAAAGATATCTCTTGTTACTTAATCGTTTAGGATTTCTATAAATTATTTAGTAAAAAAGTTATGAAAATATTTTATTTTGACTCGATAAGAAAGAGATTTCACGTAGATACCCTTATTACAAGTAACAGCCTGATAATTTCTACGTTTACAATTTTTGGCACTGTCGCTATGCGACGTTTTCCATGAGCAAGTGCCAAAAAACTGATTTTTTTCGTTTAAACTAACCTAAACGCTAATTATATTGTCATAAAATGGAAGTTACACAGATGGAAATTTTTATTGTCTACTACCACAAGTAGAAAACCCTAACATCAATCCAAAGTTTTCGATTTTTCTACCAGAGTACCAACAGCTCCCATATTTTGGGCAGTTTCTTATAGTTGGAGGGAGAAACGCTAGATGGGGCTTTGGCCCGTGGTGAACGTCTTCACGATCTCAAAAACGGCCATTTTTAGGTCGTTTGAACTTTGTTTTATTATTATCTTAAACATTAATGCACATTAAATTATTGTCATTTGCAGTATCCTTTAGGATTGTTTTCCTAAAAGCCCTAAATCTTAATAATTAACGTTTTATTCTATTTAACCTACTTTTAATAACACTGTCACAATTAGACATTTATATTGTCGGATCAAATTTGAAGTATTTTCAAGGGATTCTTTAATGTGCCATATTAAAGATTTGTTTCGTTTATAAATCGGAAAAGATTTCCATTTGTTTCTTTATCCAGGAGACGTAACGAGGTACGTAGGCGTAAACGCCAGGGAGTCGTGGATGAGCACATTTTATGCCCCAGCTTACTATCCCTCCGACGAACCATCTATCGGGATTTCCGGGCATAGGGCAAAGTAACGGTCCGCCTGAATCACCCTGAGGAAAAAGAATAAAAATGAAGAGAAGATGTTTTCTTTCTAAATACCTGGCAGGCGTCTTTTCCTCCGGCTTCGTATCCCGCGCATATCATTCCTTGGGTGACGTTCAGATCTCTCGGCTCGAGCCATTTGTTGCAGACTGTACGGTTCAAAACTGGAACTTGGACTTCGTTCACCGAAGATTCATATTCGGAAACTGCAATGAAATAAGAAAAAGTTGTATTTCGATTTCTTCTTACGGTCAGTGTCTTCTCTTTTTCCCCATCCGATGACAGTGCACATCGACCCTGGTGTTAGCTCTTTGTCTTCAGGAGGGAGGCAAACGGGCAAAAGATGTTCGTGGAAGGTAACCCGCTGCTGAAGCTGGAACAATGCTACGTCGTTATCGTGCGGTATGCCGATATTGTACTGCGGATGGGGCACGACTCGTTTCACTTTAGCCTTTTGTCCAAAATACGAGTGCGAATGTCTTCTCGTAATGCCAAGCTGAATCGTCCATCCTGAAGTATCACCGTGGCTGAAACTAAAGAAGGATTTGCCAATATTGATTTATTAGAACATACTTTCCAACGCAGTGGGATGCTGTGAGAACCCACTGATCCGATATTAAGACACCAGCGCAATAAAAAACTTGTTCTGGACCACCAAGGAGAGCAGCCAAAAACGGCCAATCTCCAGGAGTAGATATCGTTCCGCCTATGATTCTCTTCGAAGGCTGTATCGGATGTTGTCTTCTTTGTCCGCAAACTGAAATTTTTATTAAATTTTGCTTTGCTTTACAAAAAGAACTTACTGATATTAGTGCACGAAAGGTCGACTGTTGGATAGGCTTCGGTTCTTGGGCAATTTCTTAGTTCTTTTAGAAGGACGATACGTTTCTTTCGATTTTTGGTCCTCCACATGACTGAAGGATCGAGGACTTTAGATGGTCGTGGTGGGATTCCTTCTTTACCTTTGAGCGAAATAGTGCTCGAGTTCGAATCGCTGAAAACAGAATGGAAAAGTAGAAAGCGAGCACTCTCCGTACTAATCCCCACCTTCCCCCACTCTCCACCACTATATCCTCCCTCTCCCCCTCTTTCCCCACAATCCCCCCACCACATTCCACCACCCCACTACTCTCCTATCCTCCTCGTCCCTCGGAAACTTGAAGAACCTTTAGAGACCATCTCCCTAGTCCTCTAGGTTTAAGATAGAAGTTTACGTACGCGTATCCCAAAAAGTTGCATATTGCCTTCGGAGACAGATCAGCCCAGTTGGAAACGCAAGCGGGCCTCCAGCTTTGCAGGTCCGGTTGAAATACTTCAAGCTTCCCATGTCCTTCATCCCCCATCCGTTCGCTCAACCTCACTAAAACATTTCAGTTATATTCCAAACCACATATTATCCCAGGGACGTACTGCAATTTCTCTCATCTTGACCCCTAGGGCAGTTTATTTCTCCATCACACATATGGCTTTGCGCAATACACTTATTCGCACCGCAGTGAATCATACCAGCAGCGCAGTCTTTACAATTGAGCTCATCCGATTGATCCTCACAGTCGACATGTCCGTCACATTTCCAGTCAGCTGGTATACACCGCTTCACATCGCATTGAAACCCACTCGGACACACTAAAATACTCTTTATCCCAAATCATCATTAAATACACCAAAAATTACCAGGCTTTTGCTGTTTCATCTCCGCCATAATAACTTCTTTATGTCCAATGCACGTATCAGTGTCTTCAGATTCAGGGAAAATTTCACAGTTCAGGTATTCTGGAAGCGTTAGTCCAAAGACTTCCAAAAAGAACCCACATCTTCGTTTCGTTTCTGAATAAAAGATAAGTAAATTATATTTTCCTGATATTTATATACCAAAGCAAAGGCTGCTGCAAGGCCGGACTAAGCGACCGTCAGGTCCGCATTTCGGTATAAAAACAGAACAGAGAAATAAAGGGGCAAGTTCGTAGCATTTGACATCGACGACCGCTTCGTAAACTTCCAATTCCTGACAAAATAATAAGTCATAAAAATTTTTGACGATGTCAGTGTCAACTTACCGGAGATGCTTCCCTTTGGTTGAAATGTCCAATGTAATTAGGAAACATCGTAAAATTGTATGGGATATCGTGTTGCAAGCAGAATTTCACGATAATAGGAACACAAAGACCTGAAATCACAGAAACGCATGGAAATTGAAAATGTATCGGGCTAAAAGGGCTTTGGGGCCATAAAAGCGGAGGGGGGGGGGATGCGTATTGAAAACAGGGGGGCTTCCACAATATAAAAGGATTATTAGAGCTTAGTAATTTCCGCCTTCGCCTCCTTTTACCGGACCAAAAGTCGAAAATCGGCAAAAATAAATTTCCCGGGCCCGATTCAATTTCCTGCGGAGCGAATTTAATTAGGGTGACTTATCTCATTCCATTAAAATACCCCGAAATTATCTATTTTCCAAAATGGCCTCGTTATTGAAGATTTATGGGAGATATAGGTCGCGAAAGCTAAAAGACGGGGTCGAACCCATTCGAAAATCTAAATCTGGATATTTGCATGAAAAGATACACAGAGTCCCACGGAAAAGGGATAGAATGGCTAATAATAATTTAGCTTTCGGAGATTATAGCCCCGAGAGTTGGGTTTGCCAAGTGGTCGCTTCTTAATTGCTCCCGACGTAATGAAACATCTTCATTTAATCACATTCCAACTCGAGATGCAATTAACCGAGTTTACGAACGGGGATTACTGCGCCGCCGTTCATTAATTACTCAATCCGGAACATATTTAACATTCGCTAAAAAGTTTACCTGGCGCCGGATTTATATCCTGCTGGGGCATAAACGAGACTTTGGTAGTCGTCACTGTACGGTTTACATATCTAACAGCTGGCGGGTATGCTATAAAAAAGGTAAATAAAAAGTTGAGGAAAAACCCTTCAGGGTGTGTACCTTTGAAGTAAAGTGCGACCCCACCGGCAATAGCCATGATCGCAAGTGCGTTTATGATTACTTGGACAAACTGGAACCTTAATCTTCCGCTTGTTATGTAATGATTGGACGGACGTCTCATGTCACGTATTATCTGCTTAATATGGAATGAATAATTAGTAAAAAGATGAAGAAAACAAGGGTGGCAAATGGCTTGAGCAGCGAGATGTGAGATGAGAGGCATCTTCCAGTGGCGTCGCTATTCGGTTCCGGGCCTATGAAACTAGTAGGAGGATTCTAATTGGAGTAGACAGAAAATTTGAAACCAGTGCTTTAGCGAAGCCACTGCTCACATCAACGTTCGCTAGTGAAGAAAGAGCGTACCCTATGATGGAGGGACATGTTGGATCCATTATGGAATCTGACGATCGTTTGAAGACTCGCAGGCGTGGAATGACTTTTCGTTATAGGTGAAGTGTTAGGATCGTTCGGAACGGACTCGTCCCTGTCGATTTTAATTGGACCCAGATTTTTCCCCCGTTCGCTCCCGTACTTCTTTTTCCGCCCTGAGCCTTTCGCAAGCTGAGGAAGAAGCGGCGCCTCCATACTTTTGGTCGTGTAGCTCGGCGAAGAGTTCTGCGAGAAGCTGTCGCTGGAGACGCTCGAATCCTGCCTCGCGGAGACGTTACTCGCTTCAATTTTGATCTCTTCATAGTCCGTTTGGATAGGCGGCGGGAGAATGACGTTCGTGTTCCGTTTATTGTTAAACTTGTAGTTGATGTCAGAAGGGAGGTTGCCTTCCGAGAATTTACGGTTCGGCGGATTTGGTCGTGGAGGCGGCAACTTTTGGGCTTCTTCCCGATTCTCGGGAACCTGACCGTGTGAATAACGTCTCAGGATCGTCTGATTGTTGACCGGATAAAGCTCCGAATATGACGGAGGTGGCGGTGGAACGAAATCAGGTTCTTGTATCTTCGGTGGAGCTTCCGCCCTCTGTGGTCGAGGCGGCGGCGGCGGTCTCTGCCTTCCTGACGTACAAGGCCTTGTCCTCGCAGGCACAGGAGGCGGCACTTTCTACAAAACCCAAACATAACTCAACTCACAATTTTAAAACTCATACCGATATCGGCTGTCTTCTGGGCTGTTGTATTACATATTGATTTGGTATTGGTTGTTGGGCTGGCTGCTGATGTACAGTGGAAGTGATCTGGGATGGCACACTCCCAGCACTTCCAGCTCTAGCGCTAAAAATACGATAAATACTATAGTTTTTGCTATTGCTTGACGAATTTCCGAAAACTGCATTATTTTATGGTTCTGGTATTTTATGTTCGAGGTTACCTTCGATTTTTCGTTCTGATAAAAATAATTAATACATCTAGTTGATAAAGTCTGCTCTCTAGGAATTAAGGATTAACAATAAGCTTAAATAGTTTATTAAAAGGGGTCTCTTTGAATAGAAAAGGGTCGGACGGGAAGGAAGCCAGCGTTTGCATTTCTAATGACCCGCCGAGTTTGCAGATGTAGCCACAAACCTTTTGCCAGGAATCTTACTCCTTAAACGAGAAAAACCTCACTGGATATAAAGCCTTGATTAAACCCGGTTTCTACTTATTAACTGTTTCAAAGTTTTAAATAAAGACAGAAAAGAGAGAGAAAAGAAAAAGATTCTTTTGTGCCATTCTCTTTCTTTGAATTATAATTTTATTTTTTTAAAGCAATGATGAAATATCAAACCGTGCTAATAACCCTTAAGAGTGTACTAAAGGCCCCGGTTTTAGTATTCTCCGATTATCTCCGGTTCTACTCAAAATTTTTTAACAATTTTTTTTTTAAATTTCGTTGATTTTTAAATGCCGAACTATTAATGTGCTCCAAAAAAATGTTTTTCCAGATTTTTTATTTTATTTCTTGTATAATTTAAAAAAAATCAAATTCGACACCATTAGAAGTATCTTCAAAAAATATTAGAAAAAACGAGACCAAAAACTCGAAAATCGGTTCATAAGTTCGGGAGCAAATCGGGGAATAAGATTTTTCTATTTTTTCTCTCCTAGCGAAATATTTTTTAGGAGCACGCTAGATGATTGCCATTTAATTTAAAAAAATAAAAAAATGAAAAAATTTTCACAGAAAAATTTTAAGTACAACCGGAGATACAGGTTCCGAGATAGCTAAAACCTGGGGCCTCTGTCTGAGTACACTCAGACAGATTTAGGATACTAATGGTAAGTCAAATCCCATTATTTTCGATCTTTTGATTTCTAAACAGCTAAAAGACGAAATGATAAATAAGGAAATGTATGTAGGTTTTCGAAAATTTTCGAAGTCCTTACTGTTTTTCTGTTGTATCCATACTTGAACATAAGAAAGGAGTCCTTTCGGTCCAAAGAGAAAAAGAAAACTGTCAAAAGGATTAGGTATTGAATGAGGAAAACTTTTTTTTTCCCCTCCCCTTTTTCTCTCTCTCTCTCTCCTCCCCTTTTTCTCTATCTCTCATTTTGTGAGGGCGAACGCAAATAAATTTCTTTTGAAAAAGAAGATCCGCTGACAGGGCCTGTCAATTACCCCTCTTAACAAGTTTGTAAATTCTTATCGATTTTTAATAATTTAATTTTTAGATCAAGGCCCTACGCTGGACCACTTTCAAAACCACGAATTCGTTTCAATGCTATTTTCGTCTACATGTATCATTCGTAAAACGATTTTTCATCTTGACGTCAATAATGCATTTTTTTTTAAGTTCGCTGAAAAATTTAATTTTAAAGTTTCAACATTAATTTATCGATAAAATTGTGGATGTTTATAGACCTGACATTTAATGCTAAACCTTCGTCATTTTTACGACGATTTTTAGGCCGAATTTTATGATGGAACTGTGCGAGACGACTGGAGAAGGAATAAAGTGGGAACCGGAATATCCAACTCTCCTTTCCGAATAAAACATGCAAGTAGTCGTCAAAAAGTCGAAGGATTACCATTCTAGGGTTAAACGTCCTTAACTACCACAATTTTTGATCTATTCTATCAATATATGTACCGTTGAAAAGCTATTTTAAAGAGCTTTCTAACGGTACAGAAATCAATAAAATCGTTCAAAAATTGAGAAAATTGCGATCAAATGGATAATAGTGACGTATTTTCTGGTTGAAATACGCTGAAAAAATGACAAGAAAATGAAAAGAATTCAAATTCGTTTATGTCTAGTTAAGAAAGCATGATAATGTAACATTATCTGGGGCGAAGTCGTTATATAATATTTCGTCCTGACAGCTGCCAATTCCATTCTGCCCTTTTCACTCTTATCTACGTTGGGTATCACCTTTTCCATCTTTTTTGTGAATTTTCTCGGAATCTCGGATTTTTCTTATTGATGACGTCAAGGGGGATTTAAAGAAATTTTATTGTTTACAGGGCTTTAGTGTCTAACATACTCTTTAAAATCAATATAGATGTGATATTCTTTTACAGAATGAGTCGGACAGTGCAATATCCTGGTCAGATGACCTATTTGGCACAGAATTCCAATATGTGGAGCATTAAACAACCCAATTTTTATTTAGAAAAAAAACAAAATTAATTTTCACAATTTTCAAATGATTTTATTGATACTCAATAATTTTTTTAAAACGAAAATTTGGCTTTAGAAATGTTGACTTAGAGGTTTTTTTACGAAAATTTGGCTCTTAAAACCTTGGTTTTGAGATTTTTGACGGAAAAAGGCTCTTAGAACGTTGATTTTGATGTTTTTGGACGAAAATTAGGCTTTGAAAATGTTGATTTTCAATCAACATTGAGGTTTTTTACGAAAATTTGACTCTTAAAACCTTGATTTTGAAGTTTTTGACAAAAAATGTCTCTTAAAACTTTGATTTTGAGGTTTTTTGACGAAAATTGGGCTTTACAATTAATATTGATTTTGAGGTTTTTGACGAAAATTGGGCTTTACAATTAATATTGATTTTGAGGTTTTTGACGAAAATTTGGCTCTTAAAACCTTGATTTTGAGATTTTTGACGAAAAAAGGCTCTTAAAACTCGATTTTGAGGTTTTTGGGCGAAAATTGGGCTTTACAAATGTTGATTTTGAGGTTTTTGACGAAAATTTGGCTCTTGAAACCTTTATTTTGAGGTTTTTGAACAAAAATTGGCTCTTAATTTGTCGATTTTAAGGTTTTTGATAAAAAAAAATAGGCTTAAAATATGTTCAGAAAGAAAAGAAAAAACTAAATTTTTGGGGAATATTAAAAAAAAAAAAAAAGGAACTTCTGCCCTACCGCATTAAAAGTGTTAAGAAATTTAACTGGAGGTGAGTTTTCTTTATTCTTCTCTTTGTGAAAATGTGAAACTGATAAAAAGCGCAAAACGTGACGGGCGACTAATATCCTAGCGGAAAGGGCGAAAACGCCGGTTTTGGGGGACGTCTATTAAGTCGCCCCGAAAGATAAATGATGGCTACAAAAAGCTCATTAAGCTTTTAATTGTTTCTCCGGATCGCGTTTTGAAAATGGGAAGCGAGGGGACAATTGACAATAGTTTTGCGGGTTTTGTATGTCCGGGTCGAGAGAATGTCGCGTCGCGTACATCCGAAAACCCCTCATTCGGCCCGACCCCCTTTTTTTACCCTCTATTGTTTCACGGACTCCTCTCTCGTGTTTTTCGACGCTGAATACGATTTTTGAAAAACCCGCGGGCCTCTTTTTTTCATGAATCAAAGGGGGCCTTTTTTATTTATCCTCTTTCTAAATTCCCTCTCATGTCAACAAAAATTAACTAAAATTGGGGCTGGGGGGACCTCAATGATGATGGTGACAGTGTAGAAGTCTGTAGAGCCCCAAATCTTTGAAAGTTACACTTTAGAAAAAAATTAGATAAAGTCGTAAGCTGCATCTTATTTTATGTTTTTTGGGTCGCTGATTACAAATTTGAGTAACAAAAATTTTGCTCGGAAACTTGTCAAAATCGCAAAAATTTGAAACTTTTAGCAGTTTTTTGCGTATATCTCCAAAAACATGCGTTTCAGCGACTTCACCACTTAGAACAAAATGAAAGTTCATAGAATTTGCTAAAAATCCATTAATTATTTGTCCGATTCGGACCATCCGTTTGTCAGATATCGACGGTCAAAGTTAACCACGGTTTTAGGCTGCTGGGCCCATTTTAATAATCTGAAAGTTTTTAAATTAAAAAAAATTGAAAAGAAACGTGTCCTAGTTTGGTTTTTGCGTTTTTTTGGGGGAGTGGGTGAATTCTCTGCGGGACACGTAGAGTAAACGATTTATGAGGGCACGTGCCAGCTTCCTTTTTCTATTTCCTAAGCCCATCTAAGGGACCCAAGACTTGAGTCAGGATCGGGAGGAAAAGGTTTAGGCCCCGGAATGAAGTGAATCCAACTCGGCTACACCACAAATCAATAAACCGAAAAAAAGAAAGAAAAAAAAATCGACATTGAAAGTAGCGAATTTCTGAAATGGCACTAATTTATCGACTTCCATACACATTCAAATACCATATTTATAGCCTTCGAACAAACAAATACCCCAGGAATGAGCCATAACCAGCATTGAAAAATGAAATTTTCCCAAAAGCACAATTCAAAAAGAATAAAGAAAACAATTTTTTTTCTCTTTCGCACTTTTACCGGATAAAATTGATAACCGTCTCACGCCATTTAACATCGTTTTCACAATTGACTAAACTCTTCCTTTTTGGTACAGACGTGAAAAATGCAAGAGAACACTTTATTTATGAAAAATTGAGGGGTGAAAAATTTAGAAGTTTTATTGGTATTAGGAGGCTCTATAGGGGGGGAAGTGATGGGATGGTGGGAGGAGGTATCTTGTGATAGTGGAGAGGTCTATAGACCAGCCGACATTTTGAAAAAGTTCAAGTTATCCCTCTCCAAAATAAACAATTAAAAAAATCTTATGTCTGAAATCAGAAGAAGAAATTAGAATTTTTTTTCCTCGAAAACGATCTTTGAATTACCAAAAAGAACTTTTAGAACCGATGATATATTTTTCTATGGATTTAGGTTGAAACATTCGTTTTCATGACACCTGTTTCTAGTTAATGCTTTTCACCTCCCATCAGAAAAGTGAGAAAAAACCGTTTTACCGAATCGTTTGGGAAAACGTTCTTCCCAAACTCGTTATCGCATTCCTAGACACACTTAAAAGCGATTTCTAATGCAAACTCGCATTATCTGGAATTTGATTGATGAAAGTGGTCAAGTATTAAAATCTTAAAGTTGTACTAAAACAAAAAATTCAATAAAAGCCGTTGATATGAAATAAATCCTTTTTGATTGCCTTCCTAATCTTAAAATTTCGGATCTGATTCCTCTCGTTATAAAAGCTTCCAATAATAAAGCCTTCGAATGTCAAGTGGACACCGGAGGGAGGGACCAGAATTTTCAATATCCCCAGAAAATGAAACCCTTCTTTCAAGACCAATTTCTCGGAAATCCCCTTTTCTCACCCTAAATCTTTTTCCGGGATTATAACTTTTCTTACATAAAAAATGGATATTAACAAAGAGTCTTTACAAAACGAGGGAAGTCGCATTAAAATGACAGCTTTTAAAGGTTTTTACGTGGAACTTCCCTCATTAGACCACTAACGAGGGTTTTCACAGGTGTCCAAAAAGACAAAAAACAACATTTTATACATAATTTTACCATTTAAAAGCTTGTCAGGGAATTTCGTTCGTTTTTTATTTTGTACGTACCTGTCATGTATCGCTGGGGAAGGAATCCAGGGTTGAAACGGGTTGTTACTTTGATTTGACACTTGGGGCCTGTATTCCCCCAGCCCTGACATCCACCCAACATCAAAATCAGCCCTGAAACAAAATTTCTTCAATGTCATTTAATACAATTTCATTTTTAGAAGAGCCAAATTAACCAAGAAGAGCTTAAAAAGGACCTTGGATCAAAGGGGGGCATGTTTTTATCTCGTGTCAATTCTCAGATCGTTTTTTTTAAACTATCAAGCCACCATTTTTTATAAAATAACGATTTTTTAATAAGATTTAGCGACATTTTTAATAAACATTTTGCGATTTAGCGATCCGAAGATGGAGCCTTTGTTAGGTATTGCAATTTTTACTATTTAGAGATCATTTGTATAAGATTTAGCGATGATGTTAGGTATAAAAATTGTAGGTTTTAGCGATCATTAGGTAGGATTTGGTGATCACCGATCACTTTTTTTCGATTTAGCGATCCTTTGACATGATGTTGTGAAGATTTTTTCAATTTAGCGATAATTTTGTTTCTCTACGGAAATGTGTAGGGGTTGGTCCCCTGATTAACCAAAACAAATCCATAACCGAAACCCGTGCGCGTTTTAAAGGTGATTTTTTTAGTTTTTTCGCAAATATATCGAAAACCGTAGGTCGTAGGCGAAATAATTTTATGTAAAAAATTAAAGACTTTTGGATTTTCTACAATTTTGAGCTTATACAGTTTTTTGTAGGACCAAACGTATCTGAGCTACGAGGTGGAAAAAAACGGGGTTTTCTATTTTGACCTCTGAAGGAGGAAAGACGTCATCTAATCAAAAAAGTGATTGATTCTCTAATAAAAGTTGTAGAGAATTTAATTTTTTTTTAGCTCTTATCTACCCCCACTCCTACCTGTTGATCGTTAATTAATTCTCGATAGTTGATTCTAATGGAAATCGAATTATCTACAAAGTTTACTTAGTACGCTTTTCTGATTAGAAAACGCCTTCCTTGCTTTTTTCCGACTTTTCAAAAATCTGACTTTTCTCATAGGAAAAAACTCAAAAATCCCCCATTTTTGTCGCCTCGTAGCTCAGAAACCTTTGGTCCTAGAAAAAATATTAGTAAATCAAATCTGCAGCAAATTTTATAAGCTGTAATTTTGTTTTTATAAATTTTTTTGAAATTTCAATTTTTGAATGAAATATGTTTAGAAATGTTTTGAAATTTACCCCCACACCTGTCTATTTATCGTTAATTGCCTTTTGAGAGTTGATTTTAAAAGTTAATTAAATTCTCTACAACTTTTATTAAGTACACTTTTTTTATTAGATGACGTCTTCCCTCCTTCAGAGGTCAAAATAGAAAACCCCGTTTTTTGTCCACCTCGTAGCTCAGATACGTTTGGTTCTACAAAAAATTGTATTAGCTAAAAATTGTAGAAAACTTAAAAATCTTTAATTTTGTATAAAAAATTATTTCGCCTTTGACCAACGGTTTTCGAGATATTTGCGAAAAAACGAAAAAAATCACCTTAAAAACGCTCCTGACGCCAAAGCGCACGGGTTTCGGTTATGGACTTTTTTTTGGTTAATCAGGGGACCAATCCCTAAACATTTCAGTAGAGAAACAAAATACCTTATTTTTTTTCCTCCCCCAGGCTTAGATTGACTGGACTACAGACCTTGAAAGTAAAATTTCAATTTTTTTTCTTTCTTTGAAAAGATACAAGTTTTTCGCCACCCTTTTTTGCACTTCCCGATATTCATGAGCATGAAATTTTATCCGTTCCGTTTATCCAAGAACGGTTCGTATTTAAACTCCATTAGAAATACGTGACGATGCTTTTACAATTAAGATTATAAACGTTTCGTCTCCAAACAATGAAAATAGCCTAAAAAACCGCTTTTTAATTTAGACGTAAGTCGAGGAAAAAGATGGAAGGTAGGTCGGAAAGACAAGTGAGGGTTTAAAGAGTTCCCCTTTTTTTGGTGTGGAGGGGGGAGGGGGCGTTATCGTAAGTAGGACCCCGGGAAAGCATCATTTGTCCCGGGGGATGAAAACTTCACCCCCTTTTAGGTCCGACCCTTTCCCACTGGCACGTTTCTCAACGTCCGTGCCCCGGAATAATCTTGAGCTCTTTTACAATCGCGTATAAAGCACGTCGTCGTTTTTTTAAGCACTTACCCGCCTTAAGCGTTCCTACGTTATCCCTCACGGCCTTTTCTACTACACTAAGGAATTCAGAAGCCTTACAAACATGGAGAACGTATTTTTCTCCAAATACGTTATTGATTTTAAAGTGATTTCTTATTGAAAGTGATTGGAACCATGGGTAGGGGGGTTGTCGAGATGAATTGTAGGAAGATTTTTGAGGAAGTTTTCATTGGAGCAGCTCACGACACTTTTAGCCATTTCCATGCCTTATTTTAAGTAATCAACAAATTTTTAAATAAAAAATAAGTAGAAGATTTAAAAAAAAGATTTACTGAAATACAATATAATCTGAAAATAATCCATCAAACTGATGTTTAAACATGAGGGTCGCCCGGACAGTACACAAAGACCTCAACATTCAAAGGGAGGTCCAGAGCGTAAACAAATTTCAAGAGGTTTACACCAGTTTTTGGTCAATATTTGTTTCGAACAGCTCGAAAACCGAAAAGTTTTTAAGAATTTTTTTTTTCTTCAACTTTATTCGAATTTTTCATTTAAGTCAAAGTAAAATGTTGAAAAAGATGATGACTTCTCTACCACCCATAAGTTTTTATTATTTTTATGTAACCATTTTTACCAATAAGACTAAAAAAAAACATTAGTCGTCAAAATGACGAAGGTTTACCATTCGAGGGTTAAGAGATAGTGAGATGGGTGTCGTCGTTTTTGCGGATGTGACACCTGCGGATACCCCCAAAAAAGTGGCTTTTGCGACAACATGAAGACATTTGCCGTTAGTGTGGTTTTCCCCCTAAAAATGGTCAAAAACCACATTTTGGATGAAATCAAAAAAGGAAAATTTTGGGGCCAAAATAGTTAAATGGCCTACTTTCCCACGGAAATCCGCAAAAGAACTTGTTTTGCCTTTGTTTGTCAAAAAAATAAATGTTTTTATATCCCAAAAATGACTTCGGATTCTTGTTTTTTCACCCTGAAAATGATCAAAAACCACATTTTGGTCGGGAGAAAACCTACATGCAAATGTGACTAAAGTATCCGCAAGAGTCACTTTTTAATCCCATAAGATTTGTCCGCAATTGCCACATCCGCAAATATCGCCTACCCGTTAGATGTGGTAATAATGGGGTTTCTATACCTGGGGTACTGAAGGAAGAAATCACAAAATGCCTAGTCCATGCCTCATTTTGACCCTACATCAATTAAAAGCCGTATTTTATATATAAAACAATTAGGAAGGAAACTATTTTTAATGCAATTTATACAACTAATTTTAAAAATAAAATTATTTTCCGTACAGGTTAAAAAAAAAACAGTGATTTTAACTAAATTAAAAACTAATTAATCTCATCCTTTGTGAATTAAAACGATCTCTTCGATGAATAAACTCAAACTTAATAAATAATACAAATTAAAAAAAAATTGTTTTCCTAATAATCCAATAGAGCAAGATCAAAATATAATGAATTTTCAAAATTTTCTTTTGTTATTCTCTGCATAGCAACAAGGGAGGAATTAAACGTCATGTTGTGACTACATAATGACGTATGAGCCTTTAATAACTTTGATTTTATATCCTTTCATCAATACAAAACCGATTATAATTTCAAAAAATACCTAAATTCAAAGTAAAAATAAGAGAAAGTTCTAAGTAAAAAAAAATTCACTTAAGGTTATAAAAATTTAATAATATTTATTGAATTTAATAAAAGTTTAAAAAAGAAAATTAAAAGTTAAAAAACTGCCAATTTTTAGAAGGGGAGGTACATTCAACATGGCCGGCTCCTGAGCGCAACAGGTTTTCGGCGTACGTTACTAGCTAGTAAGCAAAATTTTATGAGCAATTTTTTCAAAAAGGGAATAAATATTATAAATAATAATCATAAAATTTCTTAAATGAAAAAATGAAATAAAATTTAAAATATGATGAAGGATAAATTGTTTAAGAATAATTTCAAAAAAATTTTAGCTGATATAAAAAATTTAAAATGAATTTGTTAGTTGGTTGGGATGGATGATATTATTTAGATGGATGAAAAGAAAATTTTTTGTTGTTATATTTACCTGGTTTGTGAGTAGGAAAAGTAAGTTAGGTGTCTGGGAGCGTAGTGCTGTATCGTAAAGGGGGGCATGCCCCCACCTCGAAGGGGTTTAAAAGGGGTCGATCGGGGCCGGCGCAGACCTCCGCCCTCTTTCCCAGCCCCGGCCCCCTTTCCCGCCCCGCTTAGTCAATTATAACTGTTGACAAAACAGTGAGCGACCCCCTCCGTGGGGCCAGGGGGGAAAACCGCCCTTGGTCGACTTTTAAATGTCTCAGTTCCGTCGGCTGTTGCTTATTAAAATGATGGCGATTTTTGAAATAAACCCGCACTACATGCGTGTTGTGCGTGAAGGGTAGAAAGACGAAGAAAGAAGAATTTGGGCTTCTTGTCTAAAAAAACGTGATAAAAATTGTTTTGGTGGAAACATTTTTTTTCCCAACAATTAGGAAAGATAGATAAAAGCTGTTTACCTACCAAACAACCTCCCCCAAACACCCCAACCTCCCCAAACAAGCGTACTCACCCCCAAACACCCAAGCCTCCCCAAACACCCCACTCTCCTCCAAACACCCCAATTCCCCCAAACACCCAAATCTCCCCAAACACCCCAACCCAAAAACTCCTACTTCCCCCAAACACCACAAACACCCCTACATCCCTCAAACACCCCAATCTCACCAAAAACTCCCCAAACAATCCAATCTCACCCAAAACTCCACAAACACCCCAATCTCCCCCAAACACCTCAATATCCCCCAAAACACTACAATATCCCCCAAACACCCCAATCTCCTCCAAACACCCAAATATCCCCCAAACACCCCAATCTCCCGCAAGCACCACAATCTCCCCCAAGCACCACAATCTCCCCCAAGCACCCCAATCTCCCCAAACACCCCGATCTCCTCCAAACACCCCAATCTCCCCCAAACACCCAAATCTCCCCAAACACCCAATTCTTCCCTAAACACCCAAATCTCCCCCAAACACCCCGATCTCCCAAATTACCCCAATCTCCCCCCAAACACCGCAATCCCCCCAAAACAACCCAACCAACACCCCATCCCCCAAACACCTAAATCTCCCCCAAATAACCTCTTACCTCCTCCAAACACCCCAATCTCCCCCCAAACACCCTCAACCTCCCTAATCACACCCAACCCAAGGCCTACCTACTGTTGACCTATGTTGAACTATCTACTGGTCCACAACATGCCTGAGGAGAGAAATATAGTTTCTTTTTAAAAGTGTCTTTTTCGTCAACAA
Organism: Orius laevigatus; assembly: GCA_018703685.1. Taxonomy (NCBI): domain Eukaryota; kingdom Metazoa; phylum Arthropoda; class Insecta; order Hemiptera; family Anthocoridae; genus Orius; species Orius laevigatus. The sequence goes on along the minus strand of JAGWEN010000098.1, from coordinate 137,370 downwards.
AGGGTCAAAGTTTTATTCGCTTTTTTTCATCAATGTGAGATCAGATTCCTCAATAAATCGACATTTTTCATTATTAATGGTTTAGAGTTCTTTCCTAAAATCCCTTTTTGGTCCTTATAATTGTCAATATCTGGCTCGCTTCTAAGAACAATCTTGATGCCCTATTCGAATTAATCCAACTCTCACCCTTTTTTTAACATTTATTTAACTCTCTCGGGGATAATAATTTTTGAAATTCTTCGCATAGATCAGGATCGGAAAGGAGGGCGCGATGTTTGAAGGTTGAACGGCTTCGACGTGGAAGGGCGGGCGGGATATTCTGCATACTTGCCAACTATTCGGCCGAAAGGCAATCAAAGAAAACTTCAGATGGAACGAGATACCACAGATCCCCCTCGCCCCCTTTTAATCCGCTACCATCCTTGACAGAATTATTGCCTTTCAAAAACTCAACAAAGACTTAAAAATCCATTTAAACTCAGAAAAAAGGAAGTTTTCCTTTTAAAAGTGTTAAGAGGTCTTAATTTTTAAAAAGTAAGGAGCGAAAATACCTCAGGGATATAAATAAAAATAAATTAAACTGTCAGAAACGGGGAGGATTTGAAGATTCCATTTCCTCTTTTGGATTTTAATATCTGGGTCCCGAATGGATTTATGCTCGGATGAGGTCATTTAAAGCTTCTTGCTCTCACGTAGAAAAAATATTTGAAAAAAATAAAAGAGAGAGAAAAAAGAAATTAGCTAAATAGACGGTATTTTCAAAGCGGTATTTTACCTTATTTTCACAAAGGTCGACTTTCCAGCAATTGGCCCGTTTAAAAAAAAAAAAAAGCTTTTTATTTTATTTTTCAAAAGGACCCTTTTCCACCTCTTAAAAAAGCACAAACGAGCCCCTATATGAAAAAATATATTCTTTTTATTTATTAATCCGGAATGTTTGAAAAACGACGAAATGAGCTTTTTGACCAATTTTAAAATTTCGTTTTTATAGTAAAGCTAATTACGGTTAGTGGTTACGAATTCAAAATTGAGTTCGTAATCGTGCAAATTAATTAAACCAACCTTTGACAAAAAAAGGACCTTCCTCCCTTCCCTCCCCTTAAGTCCCATAACCTTCAACCACCTTCTCCCACTCTGCTATCACCTATTCCACTTCCCCCGATACCTCCCAGCACTCTTTCATCACCTCTCCTACACTCCTCCATCCACATCAACTCGTCCTATGAAAATACCTATAAACGATAGCGCTGATTTGAGCAGAATAAGCCAAAGAATCTGTTTAAGTTTCTTTTTCAATTATCTGGAAAAGAAAACTGAATAAAGCTAATGAACAGTTATTCCCTCGTCGGTGAAATATTAAAGGAAAAAGGGACTAGGGGAGAAGGGTTTCTCTTCAACAGGTGATCCCTCTCGAGTCGATATGGTGGCTCCCCCGGCCACGACCCGCCGAGAGGCAACCCGCTCGCCGTCCCCTACCAGCAAACAAACCCTTGATTTTCTCAGCGCCATCTCACTCCCACCCCTCGGTGTAACCAAGGTCGAGCCTACGCTAGGCCCAGCCGGAGTAGTACTCCGCTCGATATCCACACACGGAAATCAAGCAATATGCTCTGTATTTGCTCAGTTTTAATCCAATTGTACATAAAGGATTTTGCTTTGTAATAAAAATGAAATGAAATAATTAAAGTATTAGAGGAAAATCTACCTTTTAGAGGGAAAAAAAAGGGTGAAATCCCCAAATAACAGGGTACGGCCGTTAATCCGATAAGCAGAGTTAGCCGAGGTTGAAAAATGGATTGAACACTCCACATTTATATTCCTAACGCGATGTTGCATTCATTATTTCCCAATTCAATCAAGGGTATCTTTTGCATTTTTAGACTGGATGAGACGTTTGACCACTATGACCGTGCCTATGGCATCTATGGATGGGTAAAGGTCATCTCCTAATAAAATTGTTGAAATCTGAAATCATAAGTTTGGGACACGTGGAAATTGAGAGTCCCAAGAGCTGGCATGAAGCCATCTCTTGAATAGGGTCTGGGGTGACGAGTTTCGATGATGTCCTGTTTTTTGGCCTTATGGTGATGGTGGATTTTGTGAGGAAGTTCCTATAGGGTCCTATCCTGAAGGTACCATGGAGTGTTTTCGAGAAAGGAGACGCTGGTTGTCTTTAGACTTGAAAAGTAGAGGCTTGGGTGCTTTGGTTCCCAAAAATGGGAAAAGGAGACAAAGAAATCGTAAAAGGAGGTTGAAAAGAAGGCTGAATGAGCATAATAAAGTATCTTTTATAATATTTTTCCGTGAATTTTGGGCTTTGGCCTTCCTTCAACGAAATGAAAGGGATGGTAGACACTAGGAAAAGAGGATACTCAGCTACTGCCTAGTGCAAGAAGTTGGAACCGGAGCCAACGGTGCTCCAACGAATCTAGAGATGGGTGAACTTCCTACTCCATATAATGGACTATGTCTTTTTGAGCCGCGTTGAGAAGAAAATGTTTCGTACTTTCTAAAGCACACTAATTTTTGTCTAACCGAGCTCGTCCTCGTGGTAAGCGAATCCATTAGCATATCGTGCGACAGTTGGCTTGTATCGACCACACTAAAATCTAATTTACAGCCCTATTAACACGTCAATACTCTCAACATGACTTAATTATCGCGAAGCTTCATGGCACCTGATTCAAACGAGGGAATTTCTCTGCATAAGTATGGATTTTATGGCATAGAAAAGTAAGCGAACTTTAGGTATGCATCAAAATAGGGACGGAGTAATTAATTCCGATGCGTAATCAATTTAAGTCAATTGAGAAAGAGCTGTTTATATTAATTTTGCTTCATTGTCCTTCTAAGAAATGAGTCTGGGTTTTAGCTAATGGAATAATGGGGGCTTTCATTTGGAAAATGTCGCGTAAAAAAGGAATCCTAGCGAGTTGAGAACTACGAGAAGCTAAAACCACTCGGACTCAAGAGGATAACGGACCAGTGCTCTTGACAGGGAAGGGTTTTCACCGCAAGCCCTTTGAGGGCGGTTTTCGATAAAACTTTTAATGGCCTTTCGCTCAAATTTTTGAGCGGATTTTTATTATCCTTGTAGCGGTCCAAGTTCGCCTTTAAACGCAGGAACGCAAATAATTCAATTAAATCGAGTGTAAGGTAAAGTTGTTAACATCCCCCCCGAGGTGGTATTTCCTCTCCGGCTCGGTTACTGATTCAAATTCCGTTCACGCCGTGTGGACGTTAATAAACAGAATCCTTGAATGCCTTCTTCATGAAATTCCCGTTATTGGCGTCCACTTTGAAACCAGAGCAGAATCCCGGATACTTTAAACAATCAAATCAATTCGTATTCCACAACATAAATTGGTGAATGGTGGCTGGGGAAGTTGAAGTAGGGGAGGTGATGGAAGAGTGATGGGAGGTGGTAGAATAGTGTTGAGGGGGATATGGGGAAGATTAGAATGTTGGAGGAGGGTGGAAGAAGGTCCAGGAGGATTGGAGAGGTGATGGGAGGAGGGGGGATTTTAGGGGGATGTGGGGGAGAGTTGGGTAGGGTGGGCCGTGGAGAAGGTCCATTAGGGTTGGGGAGGTGATGGGAGAGTGGGGATGTTAGGTGGTGGAGGGAGAAGTTCAGGGGGATGTGGGGGAGAGTAGCTAGTTAAAGGACGGTGGGGGAAGGTACAAGAGAGTAGGGGAGGTGATGGGAGGAGAGGGGATTTTAGGGGGATGTGGAGGAGAGTTGGATAGGGTGGGCCGTGGGGGGAAGGACCATTAGGGATAGGGAGGTGATGGGAGTGTGGTAGGGAGGTGGGGGATGTTAGGTGGTGGAGGGAGAAGTTCAGGAGAATGTGGGGGAGAGTAGCTAGTTAGAGGACGGTGGGGGAAGGTCCAAGAGAGTAGGGGAGGTGATGGGAGGAGGGGGGATTTTAGGGGGATGTGGAGGAGAGTTGGGTAGGGTGGGCCGTGGGGGAAGGACCATTAGGGATAGGGAGGTGATGGGAGTGTGGTAGGGAGGCGGGGGATGTTAGGTGGTGGAGGGAGAAGTTCAGGAGAATGTGGGGGAGAGTAGCTAGTTAGAGGACGGTGGGGGAAGGTCCAACAGAGTTGGGGAGGTGATGGGTGAGTGGGGGAGGTTAGATAGTGGAGGGGGAAGTTTAGGGGATGTAGGGGAGAGTCAAGGAGGTGATGAATTAGTGCGGACGGGGGGAGATGTAGAGAGGACATGGACTTTTTACACTCTGAATTTTCATTTTTTGTTTAGGAACAATCTGTGCCCACTTCTTCAGAAAAAAAAAAAGGTTTTACCAGAAAATTCCCAAAATGACGAATAATTGAAAAATAATGATTAGGGAAAAGAACTTGCTTTTAGTGATAAAAAACAATCAGACGACACTAGTTGCATCGTGATGTTAAAAAAAGAATAAAAGTTTCCAATTATTTCAATGACAAAATGAAATTTCAGCGAATTAAATTAGGCAACTTGTTAAACTTCCCTTTGTCTCTCTCGCTAAAATAAATTTCCAAATTAAACTCGGTTGTCTCTGTCTAATCTTGTAAATGAGAGAATTGCCTTTTGAGAGGAACAAGTTCCTTAATTCCAATCTCTGGCTGGGGGGAGGGGAGGGGTCTCCAGAAGGGGTGGGGGTTAATCAATCCTCTGTGGAAATCCCAGTTAGCATTATTTTCAGCCTTTTCTCGACCGTTTTTCATTCCGTGAACACCAATTCGTTGTTTTTCCTCATTCCTTTTGATTTTTATCCGAAAGGAATTTCCAAAGAGACGACCCACATCTACAAGTCGATAAGGGGGAGAAAAGGAGAAAAAAAAACACGAAAAGATAAGGTTCGTTTCTGCGAAGTCTTCCTCGTTTGACGATAATTGAAAATTACATCCCCTCGTCTCTGTACATTCGACTTTTCTTTATACCCTTAATATAGTTTACAAAACTTCAAAGTTATGTTTCTGAATTCCAAATCTTCTACAAGGTTGCGGAACAAATAATCTCGTTAAAGGAAAAACAATGTTTTGGTAATATTTTATCTTGGTTGAAAAATAATGAAAAAGTATGAAGATAAAAAATAGATTTGTGACACTGAATTAACCCCTTTCATAAGCGTTGTCCCTATTATTCCCTACTTTCCACTGAGTCAGGATAAAACCCTTTTTTTATTTTTAAACAAATATTTAAACGTTTTCTTTTGTGCAATAAATTTTAAGCGCGAAAAACAGTGTCGAGTAGGATAGGAGAGTGGGGAGGTGGTTTTTGAGGGGAGGTGGAGGATATTGGTGATGGCGGTGGAATCTTGGGGGGAAGGCGGGGGATATTGGGGATTATGGATTGAGCTGTGGTGGCGGGGGAGGTTATTGGAGGTTCCAATAGGGTGAAGGAGGTGAAGGGAGATGGTGGAATGTTCGAGGCTGGGAGGGTTGGGGGAGGATCTAGGAGAGTAGGGGAAGTGATCGGAGAGTGGCGGGAAGAAGTGGAATGTATGTGGGAGGATTTGGGAGGTGGTAGGAGGTCCTATGAGGTAGGAGAGGTGATGGGAGGTTGTGGAATGTTTGTGAGAGACTGGGGGAGGTGAAGGGATGGTCCAGGATGGTAGGGGTTCCTCCTCCACTACTATACATCAAATCAAACTAGCCAGACCTACAATTGTTGAATTCCGTCAAAAATCTCTAAAGAACTCATTAGACTGTATTGTAGGTAATTATTATTTTGAAAAAACATTTTTCTTGTAAGTCTGATAATTTTTAGGTATTTTTTAATCATTTTAATCTCCCTTTTAAAATTAAAAAAAAAAAGAAAAAAAAAGAGAAGACCCTTAGGTATACCCTTCTTTCCCCTCCGGTTTAATTCATTTTTATTGAATGTTATAAATTATTCTCGTTGAAAAGGAGCTCCGGGGGTAAAAAAAAGGTTTTTTCTTCTATCCAGGGATGAAAACGGGCGACCTTTTTTTTGATGGAAAGAATTAAAAAAAAAAGTCTTTTAGTTTAGAGTATAATGTTAAATAATTACGCTTATGAAAGCTTTCGGCTGAGTAAAGATTTTAAAATGAACGTGAGCTGTGCCACTGACAGATTGTGTTATTATTGATGGCTCCCTTGCGAAAAACTTATTCGCCCGAAAATTGATGACCCCCTCGTCCGATCCAAGGACAGACGATATTTTTGCATATTTCATAACATTGATTAGAACCTTTAAAAAGTCACGTTGACGGAAACAATACAAAAAAAAAAAACTCGTAAAATTTGCTGAAAAATCCAATACATAGCTATAATAAAATGGGAAATGTCTGGGCTCCATTACATCATTAGTTTTTCTGTATCAGCCTCGGAGGTGAGGGAACTTTGACTTCCTTCAAAGAAGTAGGTAGGGGAGGTGATGGGAGGTTGGTGGAAGGGGAGTAGTGGGGATGTTGCTCGTAGGGAAAGTAACGTTTGGGGAGTATTTGGTGTTTGTGAAAAGGTCTGTAGAGCCCCAAATCTTGAGTTCCTCCTCCATACCACATTATTATTCCTCTTTCAAACCAATTTGCCCAATTTTAAAGACATTTTCTATAATTGTATTAGCCATATCTTTTGTAAGGCCGCAGTCTCCTTCCAGCCATTTTGTCCACTTTGGAGGCAACTTTAAGCCAATTTTGATGTCCAATTAGATGAACTAATTAGGAGTATGAATTGGCCTTTTGAAATCGAAGAGGAAAACGTGAGGAAGTCCCAATTTGACTGAGAGATGATCATATTTATCATTTTCAACACAAACCGAAAAGTTCACTTTTGGGGTTTATTCCATTGTGAAACTTTCGTCGGGTAAAGTTTTGGAGGTGGGGGCGGATTGGTAACTAGATCCGAAGTTGAGGCTTCCCGCAATTCCAATATTCCCTCCGGTGTCCTTGGAGCCCTTTTCCGCCCTTGATCTTTCAACGAAAGGAAAACAACGAGGTCCGAATCCTCCTCGGCTAAAGAAAAGGGCGATTCGAGTTTATTAAAACGTCCGACGTTCACTTTCTGACCGTTCGACCGGAAAAAGGGAGATCCCGACGAACAAATGGGGATTCGAGCTTTTACCTTTCAAACTCTCTAATTAAACCCATTCACACTAAAATTGATTGAATCCTTTAAGCATCAAACAACCTACTTACCTACTACATAGTTATAAATTATTCAACTTAATCACCTGAAAACCTGAAATTTTAAGACATTTTAAGAGGAGACTTGCGGATACCCCAAAAAAGTGGTATTTGTGACGGTATGGTGACGGTTAGTAAGGTTTTTCCCCTAAAATCGGTCAAATACTACATTTTGGATGAAATCAAAAAATGAAATATTTCGGCCCCAAAATAGAAGAAGGGTCCCCCCCTTTGTTGTGGTCGAAAATAATGTATTTATATTCCAAAAATGACATCATATTCTTGTTTTTCACTCTAAAAATGGTCAAAAACCACATTTTGGATGAAATCGAAAAATGAAATATTTCGGGCCCAAAAAGTGAAGAAGGGTCCCCCCTTTGTTGTGGTCAAAAATAACGTTTTTATATTCCAAAAATGACATCAGATTCTTGTTTTCCCCCTTAGAATGGTCAAAAACCACACTTAGGACGAAATCAAAAAAAATGAAAATTTGTTTTTATATCCCGAAAACGACAATAAAAAACATCGAAAACGACGTTTCTTTTTTTTCACCCTAAAAATGGTCAAAAACTACATTTTGGATGAAATGAAAATGGGTTTTTCATTTCATTTTGTTTGGTATACTCGAAAAAAATGTTTTCATGTACCAAAAATGACATTCTTGTGTTTCACCCTGAAAATGGTCAAAAAACCAAATTCTGATCGAAAAAAATGATATCTCAAAACCTACACGCAAATGTCACTGGGGTATCCGCAAAAGTCACCTTTTAATCCTATTATAAGATTTGTCCGCAAGAGTCACATCCGCAAAGGTCGCCGACCCGTTTTAAGAATTTGAATAGTTTTGTTAATTTCGAAAATCCCGACGTTTTCAAGAAAAGCAGGAAGATTTGGTGAAAATCGGCTGAAAATCCCTCGGTTTTATTCGTCGTATTTTTAGAATGTGGTGAAGCGTAAATATCTATTAAACAAAACTCGATTATTGAATATTCAATTTCCTTTATGTGATGGAGCTTACCTGGGAATTTATAGATTTGACATTGAAAACTGTTTAAACTATCTCTCGGTTTCTCTCCCCCCATCACCATTCTCGAATTCGCAGCCTCGTCCCTATCCGATCCAATAAACTTGATTCTCGAACAAACAGTTCGTGAACATTTCAAAATTATGTTCGCTTGAAACGGCCCTATATTCGAAATACATGATAAAGTTGTCCAATTTTAGTTCTTGAAGTCAACCTGCTGTGAGAACTAAGCTGCTTCCATCCTTGAAGTTATCCTACAGTTTGTCTTGAAGCCTGCAGCAATCCCATCATCAAGTCAATCTGCTGTCAGCTCGTTAGCCTGCTGTTTGCCCAGTTGGTAGCACTGAAGTATCTAATTTGCTATCTTGAATTTACTTCCATGAAGGATGATGCTGTCGTTCCTGAGATAGCAGCCATCCATCAAGTCCTGCAGATTGCTCGGCTTGAATGTTAGCTCTCAAGAGCTTTTGTCTTCCCTAACCACCTGTGCTCCCAACCACTAGCCTTTCTGTTGACTTTTTGATATCAATTAAAGTATCTTTGATGTCGAACTGCTATCACCTAGGCCCTTGGTCAACCTACTGTTGCTCTGAACCTTTGGTCTCTTTGAAGTTTATCTGCTATCATTCCTGAAGTCAAACTTCATCCCTCCGTGGGGTCATAGTGCAACCCCTGAAGTCAACTTTTTGCTAAAGGTGGTTAGCACAGAAGAAACCTAATGTTAGTAGTGAAGTATTGTGCTGCCAGCCTTATGATGAACTGGTGTTGTGGGTGCTATGAACGTGACGGAAATCGTCTAATTTCTACAAAAATTGGAGCACTTAATGTAGGTTTCGGAAACCAAATAAAAAAACAAATGACCTTCAAAAAGAAAACCAAATTGCCCCTGAAAAGTATATAAATAGCAACGTTTAATTCAATTCGGAAAAAAGGTTATTTGGGAGTGATTGAAAAAAGAAGTTATCTCAAAATAATAAAATCGAGAAGTCCCCCTTTCCTCTTTGCGGGGTCAAGGCTGGTTGAATCGATTTCCAGTGTGGCTCCTGAATCCTCCCGCCCCCTGACTTCACTTCTGCCTACTTCACTTTCGTCCCTTCTCGAAAAGAGAACTTTAAAGGGTCTTAATCTCCCCCCCCCCTTCATCCACCTCCTTCGTTTTCCTTCCAAATCACTTTACTTTATAAGATGGGCCCTTTTGTTCAAGAGCCACCCCCGCCTACATCCCGGAAAGGAATATAAAGGCGAAACGAATTTATGGACACGTGGCACACCTGGAAAGCAGAAACTTCCTTTTCCACGAACTCAAAACCTTTAGTTTAGCACCCATTGTCCAAAACTACCACACTTTTCATCATCCAAACAACTCAAACTGTTTTAAAAGTTTGCAAAATGGTTCATTTTTTCAACAATTTTACTTGAAATGCAAAAAGATATACGAGGAACTTTTTTCAAAAGTAAGCCTTATAAATCGTTCTCATTTGATATAAGCGAGCATAAAAAAGAGATCTTACCACATATAACGATCCTTGAGGATAAAATGTGCCTTTTTTCCTTATAGAATTGTATTGCTAATAACGTACAATAACCATTAGCGTTTCAAATTGAAATCCCTTTTCAAACCACCAATTATTGGCTGTTTTCAAAGGAAAAACTTTTTTCTTTGCAGATTCAACTGAAAACTGCATCATTGGTTGTGGTAGCTGGTAGGAGAAGCTGGATGGAATTAAAAGTGAATATGAGAAGTCGAGATTAATTTCATGTTTTTTGGAATAAAGCCAAGACATCAATCTCCATATAACAATGTGTGCGTTCTCCCTTTGTTCTTTGCGAAAAACGTCCAAAAGTTTGCTGTTCCCTTTTATTCTATGACAGCCAAACCCTTTCCAGATACACGCCATTCGTTAAAAAACAAAAACTTTTATGATTAGGTATTAATACATAATTAAATATTCTGCCAATTACAAAGCTTGCCGGAAGCGAAATTTCCCTTCAGAATCTCTCTGAAACCCAAAACTTCTCCTCACTCTTCAAAGTACATACAGGGTAACAGGCTAGAGTGAGGAAGGAAGTGATGAGTGAGGAAACCCCATAATTCAAACATTCACAAAATTCATGAGTATAAAGACCTCTCCACAAACACCAAATTCTGGAGTTTTAAAAACCAAAACATCAAAGGAAGGAAACTAAAAAAAATGTGCTATGTGGTTTTTTTTTTTTTTTTTTTTTTTTATAGAAATAAATCCAAAGGAAATAAAGTTTTTTATTTATTTATTTATTATAATTAGCTCTTATTCCCACATATTATTATAAGAGTCACCCCCCTGGGAATAATAAATATAATGAAAAAAGTTATAAAATTTACAATAACTAACTTGTAATAACGAACGGATGGCGTGAATTTGTCATACCCAGTGTATTGTGCAGGCTGATTAGAAGATGGTACAAGGAAAAGAAGAAGGTGGGAGTTGAAATAAATAAATGGGCCAAAAACCACCCAATGGTCCAGGGAAGACTGTTCCAAGCCCTCGTACCATCTATTTTGAGGGAATTTTGATTTCTTGACGTGCTGGAGTGGGACTGTGAGAGCATGAATCGGGGTGATAAGGAAAAGAATGACAGGAGATATTGAGGAATGGAGGAACATGTCAGGACTCAGGGTGTAACATTTTATTATGTATTAATAAATTTGAGGGGGAGAATTTTAAAATGATGGAATATGCTGAGTGATTCACGCTTTAAGTCATTCGAAGATATCCGGGTGCAATTATTGTTGAACGAGACCTGCAGGCGACGGGATGATGTGGAATCCAAAGAGAAGTTGAACACCGAACAAGAGTTTGTGAATATTGAAATGATGAGTGTTTTGATTAAATATAGTCTGAGTGCTATAGGGGTAGATTTGCTGAATCGTCTTACAATTAGTAGAAAAAGTGAGTAGAATACTGCCAGACCAGTCTATGAATTTAGTCATTTCTCCACTGAAAAGATCGATTGAACTAGTAAGAGTTTCCGGAGGACAGTGATAATAAGCTTGGAAACCATGGGCGTAAAGGTGAGTAGTAAGGGAAGACGAGGAGTTGGGTAAATCATCTATAAAAATCGATAACAGAAGAGGGGCAAGGATGGCACCTTGTGGAACTCCAGAATTTATCGTTCTAATAGCAGAAGTTTGATTATCATATTTAACGCATTGAGATCGGCTGGACTGGTAGGAGGCGATGAATTTGCAGGTGAGGAGCTAAAGCCCTTTTATTTGTCAATGAAAAGTCCGTGGTTTACAGAACCAAATTCATTTGAGAAATCAATTATCTCTAATTTATTAGAAAAACCTAAGCAAAATGTAGTAGTCCGGACTCAATCGTAAGAGTGGTTCTCCCGTACGGCTTACAAATGTTAAGTTTTTTCAATCTTGATTTAAAAAATCTGCTAAAAGCTGTTCAGAAAAGTCGGAATTTTTGTCCAATATCTCAGGAGCTGTTGGAACTGCAGAGCTTAAGTTTTTTAGGTACATAATTGTATACTATTTGTTAACATTGTCACTACCTAATTTTTCAGAAGTTGTGAGGCAAAAACTCAAACAACTCTAATCATTTTGAGGCTTTTTGGCTGCTAAAAATTTTGAAATCCCAACTTAGTTTTACACTATTCAAACATGTCCTAACAACATATCAAAAATTCAGCTTTTGGTGGAACTAAAAAATGCTTACTCGCATGGACATGTATGACAACACCTTTGAAAACTATAACACCTTGAGCCCTCCAGAAATCCAAAATTTCTCACTAAAATTAGAAAAAAAAAATGTTTTACGATAAAGAAGAATAGCCATGCGTGAACTTTTCGCTTTTAACAAAAACCTTACCTATTTGTGATGAACGAAAAGGTAGTCTAGCTTTTAAATAAAATCTTGAAAAACAAAAAAAAATTCTATAATGAAACAAAATAAACCAACAAAAAAGACTAAGAATATTTGCTACGAACTACATGCTGGAACCGGGCGGCACACTGGAACTGAATGAATGGAAACCGGCAGAGGCTGCTCAATGAATCCCCCACCACTACTCGACTCCAACCCTCCTTTCTCCGGCCAAATTTTAAAACGGCCTCAAATTCAATTTAATTACACACCAAAACTACTTCTTCTCATCATCCAAATTTTTTCAATTAATCCATTATAACATCTATTTATTTAATCAGTAGCTATAGACTTTTCGGAGTTCATTGAAATTACAACTATTTAATTGTTTTTCTTCTTCCAAATAATATTGTTAGTTCTGATGATGATAAAGCCAATGTGGTTAGAGGACTTTAGAGGTTTTGATGGTTTGGGTAATGATGCTGGCAGATTGGAAAAGGTATAATGATCCCGCTAATGAACTAGGTTAATACATTATAAGTGCCTATACTCAAGTATAATGCGATTAAGGTAATAGGATGAATAAGATCCCTTAAAATGATTATTTTGTTACAAATTAGAACAAAGAGGAAGGATTGAGGTGTTTTCTGCTTAAAAGGTCAATTCCCTTTTAAAGCCCATCCCTCTTTTGCTAAGTATCGAGAGGATGATACTAAGCCCGCAAAACGGAACGGTAATGCTGTTTCAATCTACTCTACTCAAGTAAGAAATTTCAAGAATTTTAAAGAAAAAATGTATTTTATGCTTCAATATCTGACCTTAAAACTTAGAAAACACTCCAGAAAATTATCGCTTTCCACCCTTTTTTCTTCTTTGAAGCTCAATTAGAGGGAAGAGCTGGTACAGTACAAGCCGGATATAGTAATACCCTCTTTGCCAAGTAAAATTATTACTATAACCGAAATATTATTATAAACGAAGCTCCATTTTAGCGGATTTCCGAATGAAAGCAGGCTATTGAGGTCGGCCTCACGGAGGCTTTCGGCTTTTTTAAATGCAAAAATCACCAGAGCTTTCTGATCACAAATATATTATAAGCCTCTATCCTGGGAGCCTCCGTGACGACCACCTCAATAGCCTACTTTCCTATGGAAATCCGCTAACAAAAAAATTGGTAGGTAGTCCCTAATTTATTATTTTTAAATTAATTTATATATTTTTGTTTTATTATTGTTACTATTATCATCATATTTTAGCGGATTTTTTCTTTCTTTCTTCTTATTTCAATTGTCAAAACTAAACTCTTAAAAGTTATAAATTCTAAGTAAAAAGAAATTTTTTATTTATTTTACATATATATTTTCTCCCACCTCTTTCACGAATTATTTTCTGTTTGGAGAAAGGAAAAACGGTTGAAAATGCATTTTAAGTTGTAATGAAATCTTTTAAAAATTCGTTAAATATTAGGAAATAATCTTCTTAACTGTTTCATACCTGCAAAAAGGACGCTCTTAATCCGTAACGGTCAAGAACTCCTCTATTGCAATGGAAAAAACCAAGAAATCATGCATTTTAATTTTTTTTTATTACATTATCCGAAGAAAAAAGACAATTTTTCACTCAAAAAATATTATTTTAACCGAATTATTACTATATCCATTATTATTAAAACCGGATAAATTTATAAAGAAGTTATTACATTTGAATCGGGACCTTGTCAAATTATTACTATAGCCGAAATATTACTTAAACCGACATTATTATATCCGGCTTGTACTGTATAGAGGAGGAAACCCCCTATATTGAACTTTACCTAAAAACTTGAATCTACAGACCTTTCCACTTCCCCTGCCTCTCGTCCTTCGCACCAACTCCAGCGGTGGTGGTGGGAGGGTTCCCCAACAATCAGCATTCACCACAACACCACTCTCCCAAGTCCCATCACCTTTCAAACCTCCCTTCCAAACTTTCTATCCCTCCATCACTCTCCCATCACCTTCTCTACAATCCTCGACCATCCCCCACACGCCCCCGCAGCCTCCCGAAATTTCACCCCCACCACTCTCCTATTACTTCCCTTACCTTCCCCCAACCTCCATAAACCTCCCACATCATTTCCGCCACCTCCCTCTAATCTCCAATCACTTCCTCGACTCTCCTAGGCCTTCTTCCAACACAACAATGCTCCAAAAACATTCCACCACCTCCCACCTTTCTCCCATCACATACCCTACTCTCCTTTACCCTCCCCCTACCTCCTTAAACCTTCCACATGCATGCCACCACCTCCAATGATCTCTCCAACTCACCCATCACATACCCTACCCCCACCTCCCCAAACATCCCACATCCATTTCAGCCCATCCCTCCATTCACCAGCCACCTCCCCCACTCTCCTGGACCCTCCCACCACCTCCGCAACTATCCCAGCCTCCCACAAACATTCCACCAGTTCCCATCACCTACCCTATCTACTATAACCTCTATCTACCCTTTCTACCTAACCAATCCCTAACCTCCCATCACATTCCCTACCCTCCTGGACCCTACCCACACCTCCCCAAACCTCTCACATCCATTTCATCCCATCCCTCCACTAACCAGTCACCTCTCCTACTCTCCTGGACCCTCCCACCACCTCCGCCAACTATCCCAGCCTCCCACAAACATTACAGCAGCTCCCATCACCTACCCTATCTACTATAACCTCCCATCACATCCCCTACCCTCCTGGACCCTAACCCACCTCCCCAAACCATTCGCATCCATTTGACCCCATCCCTCCACTCACCAGTCACCTCTCCTACTCTCCTAGACCCTCCCACCACCTCCGCCAACTATCCCAGCCTCCCACAAGCATTCCGCCAGCTCCCACCACACCCCCATCACCTACCATACCTCCTACAACCTCCCTTCACCACCTCCCATTTAAATTCTCAAAATGATTAAAATTATAATCCTTTCTGACTAAAAAATGTAATTTTTAGCGGATTTTGTTAAATGTAATTTTAACGAGACAATTAATAATAATGAGCGAAATCCCATTTGAGGATGAGGACAAGGAGATATTCCGTGGTTTATATGTGTGCGTGAGTGTGGAGGGTGTGTGTGTGCTTTTGGAAATATGAACGCTATGGGGAATTTGACAATTCTCGAGGCGTAGACTAACTCGCTGTCTCCGTTATTAACGGACAGAAGCCGAGAACAACTGGCGACCTACGTGTAATCAACTCAACATCCCAAACACGGTTCCCTTTCAAAATCCAACCCTCGAACCTTATTCCGAAATATTAACCTGACTAAAACGCCCTTGTTAATTTTACATCGTTGAACGCCACCTGCGGATGAATAATGTCTCCTGTTCGTTTCAGACCTCGTTTTAAATTAAACATAAAACTTGTTTCAAAACTCTCGACTGTGTTTTAAAGCGGAAAAATTCCTTTTTAGATGGGAACAAAGTGTAAATCCTCTTCGGAGTCAACCTTGGCCATGTTGACACACACATTTAACGCTTCTTTGCCAATTTTCGACTTGCAAATTTCGACGTTTCAAGATGCTTATTGCATGTTTAAATTTAGACGAGAAAGCACTCAAACAAGTTGAAATAAACTCAAAAGACCAGTAGAGAATAGGATAAAAAAGTCAATAAACAGCGAAATTCTATTAAAGTACTTTTCATCAGAATTTGAGCTTGTTCCTGCGTTTTATTGTTGAAAATTGCTACATATAATCTTATTCCAAAAAGGCATGATGAAAAAAAAAATTCAAGAAATTGTGATTTAAAAAAAAATTTATTAACACAAATTTTGAACATATATGGATTATTCGATATTCGGTCTTGAAAGGGCTTCGCGAAGTTTTCGCCAGAAGATCTTCTGTTTTTTGGGTTCGGAATTCCATTGAAGATAAATTCTCGTTTTGACGAGGTATTTCAACGTAGGTGTCATATGGCGTTCCATTATTTCACCGATTTTGATGATAATCAAAGGATTATTTTCTTCATCTTTATAGAAGATCCATTTATGCTGGGCCATCTGCATTTCCCAAAGGCACCAAGTCGACTGCGCGAAAGAATCGCTCAAAACGAGAATCGTCCTTCTCGACTCGCGAAGGCTCTCCACCACGTTTTCCGTTATAACTCCCCCAACTTGGAAATCCCTTTCGAAAACGCACAAACTCAAAAAAGGCTCTTGGGATTCTAACATTGCTACCAACTTAACAACGAAATTTCTGTCTTCATGACTATAAGAGACGAACGCATCATATTTATATTTTCCATCAACATTCTGTTTCTTTTTTGGAAAATAATTGCTCCCCATAGTCTGCCTCAATAAAAACACCCAATATCTTATATGCCACCTTAAATAATAAACAACGCCTACAAAAACAACAACAAAAATTAATGCAAAAACAGTTATCAACGTAACAGCCACAATATAATTGTTACAATATCCAGTCCTTAAATTATAATTTAAATAATCAATGAAATCCGTACTTCCCCATTCTCTGGGCGAAAAACAAACATTTTTTGAGTCATTCAAATGTAAAAGGTTTAAATTCGTTTTCCCAATTTGTTCTATATAACCCCTAACGTGTTCCACAGCCTCGCAAGTGCACGAAAACGTATTTTCGCTCAAATCGACAACTTTAAGACGCGAGAAGTCTTTCAACATTTCCTTCGTGATCACTCTGATCTGATTCGAAACCAAAAAAAGACTTTCTAGCCTTAAATTGTGGCTAAAAAGCTCGAGATTCCATTCCAAAACATCATTGAATGAAAAATCGATCGTTTTTATGGAAACCAAAGGTGCAAAAATTTCACTTTCGAATTCGACTAGACCGTTATTCTTTAAATTTAAACTTTTCAAATTTGACAAAGGCACGAAAACCTTTTCAGAAAGGGCCAATATTCCATTATTTTCTAAATTGAGACTTTCCAAATTTTTTAACCCTTCAAATATATTTTTCGACATAACAGAATTTATTAAATTATTATTGCTCAAATCTAAAATTTTGAGATTCGTCAAATTACTGAATGTAAATTCGTCTATTCTATAAACGGTACAGTTTGAGAGATAAAGCTCTTTTAAATTTAAATTGTTGAATTTATATTTTCGTAAATGATAAAGGTTGTTTTTGGATAGATATAAAATTTGTAAGTTCTCCATCTTTTGGAGTTGGAAATCGTTAATTTTGAAAAGTGAAGTGGTAAAGCATGTGGCGCACGTGTTTTCCGAAATGTCGAGCTCTATCAAATTTGGAAGTAAAAAACCGTCCATGAGTCCGGAAAAACGGTTTTTGGACAAAATAAGCTTTTCGATGTTTGGAACCATTTCTTTGGTTAACGCTCCATTTTCAAAAGAAACAGCTTTTATACCCGAAAGGTTTAAAATCTTCAAATTGGGCATCGAGGGGAAAAAACCGGGCACCATCGGGTCAAAATGATTCTCGCATAAATTCAATTCTGTTATATTCATAGGGGAAATCGTTTCCAAAAAGTTGAACGGATTTTTATCCAAAAGATTTGAACAAATAGAAAATGAAGTGAAAAATTTTGAACTTTGGGATATCTCTTTCATCAAATTATTTATCGATGATGTATTTAGATAGTTATTATCTAAGCTTAATAGGACTAAATTGTTTAAATTTAATGCTTTTGGATGAATAAAAACTAAACTACAAAAAGTCATATATAAATTAGTTAATTCACTATTGTTTAAATAAAAAAAATCGTCGTATTCGATGGTTTCTAAATAGTTTTCAGAGATGTCTAATTTTTTAAGGTTGGGAAGAACCGAAGGTCTTATTGTGAACATAAATTGTTTTAAATTTTTTAAATTGTTGTTTGTAAATGTGAGTTCTTTGAGGTTGATGAGGCCGTCAAAGACGCCATTTTGGAGGAAGTCTAGGTTGTAGTTGTTGCTTATTGTGAGGTTCAAGAGATTCGTGAGTTTAGAAAAGGAGCCGATTTCGATGGTTTTGAGTTCGGTGTTCACTTCCAAGTTCAGGCATTCGATTTCGTTCCAGTTGTCGAGGTCTCCTGGGGAGATTTTTGGGATTTTCGTCGTTCGGAGTGAGACATAGGTGGAGCCAGAGACGTTGAAGTTTTTGGGTACTTTGATGCAAGAGTCGCCGTAAAAATAAAAGCTTGATGGTTGGAATTTGATGATTTTACAGCCGCTTTCCTTGTCTTTTTTGAGTATGCGGAACTCTCCTTCGAAGTTTTTGGTCGAGGGTGGCGACTGAGGATAATGAAGGCTCTCCGGTATCCAAAGACTCCATAAAAGAACAGAAATCAGCATGATCGTTCATTCTAACCTGAAAGAGATAAAAATTAAATCATTTTCTAAAAGACATTCTGCAAAACGTAGATTTCGAAGAAAAGAACAACCCTCCCCCTCCCACAACCTTCCCCTACCTCCTTGTCCCTCCCCAACCTTCCCACACCTCACACTTACACCACCCTCCCCCACCCTACATCCCCACCATCCCCCCGCTAACTAAGCCTTCATTTCTGACTTCAAAAAACTTTATACTTTATAAAGTCATAAAATTAATATTATTGAATTAAAGCTTCAATCTAACGTTTCGTGCATTAGAGAGGAAATTTGTGACGGGGAAAGGTAAATGAAACAACTAAGCTTTTGATGAGTTAAGAAAGTTTCGAAGCCCAAGCGAATAAGCTTT
This sequence comes from Orius laevigatus, assembly GCA_018703685.1. Classification (NCBI taxonomy): domain Eukaryota; kingdom Metazoa; phylum Arthropoda; class Insecta; order Hemiptera; family Anthocoridae; genus Orius; species Orius laevigatus. The sequence continues at coordinate 118,672 of JAGWEN010000098.1, read as the reverse complement.
TAATCCAACCTCCCTCGAGGCTTCAACCTTTATCTTCTTTCCACCAATAAAAATGCATAAATTTCAAAAGAGTATTTACCTACACACAAAAAATTGTTTAAACTTTCTCAGTAAGCTTAAATTATGACGTAATCCTTCCTTGTCCTATAAAGAATCCTATTGTTTGAAATATCTCAGAAATTATAAGGAAGGTCATAAAATAACGATTTTGTTTTGAACTACGTCGCCCGGTGTCCGGAACGACTTTACGAATTTTAGAAATCGCGTTTTCAAAAGCGTTTTCAATGAAACTAGCATAATTTTTGTAGAAGAGCGATTTTTACAATATGAAAAGTTTGAAATTTAGTCGTCGGTTATGTTTGTTCATGCACGCCTTGGCTAAATAGTATTAACGGTCCTTAAATAAATAAATTCCAGAAAAGTCCTTTTTCTTTATTTATTTAATTTTAGTACATTTTTTTTTCGATGGGAATTGTATTTAAAGAAGAAAAATATCAATCACGGTTTTAGATGGACATTGATGAACTGTCAAGATTATCCAAAATACTAATGAAAGCTCAAGGTTGCTCTTTTCACAACTTATTTTATATTGTTTTTAAAGCTTAAGTTAAAAAAATCTACACGATTTACATTTTGAAATGGAAACGGCTTTTAAGTGTGTTGATTTTGGGGTTTTACACTAAAAAATTGCTTTTTGATTTGAATATTGGTAAAGGAAAATCGCTTTTCCAAATGTTGATTTTGGGCTTTTTGACAGGGAAGGTGGCTTTTTTGAATGTTGAATTTGTGGTTTTCGACAGGGAACTGGATTTTTTTAAACATTGAATTTATGGTTTTTCATAGGAAGGTGGCTTTTTTGAATGTTGAATCTGTTGTTTTTGACTGGGAGATGGCTTTTTTGAATGTTGAATTTGTGGTTTTAGACAGAGAACTGGCTTTTTTTAAATATTGAATTTATGGTTTTTGAATGTTTGATTTGTTGTTTTTGACAGGGAGGTGGCTTTTAAGAAAGGTGAATTTGTTGTTTTTGACAGGGCAGTGGCTTTTTTGAATATTGAATTTATGGTTTTTGATACTAAGGTGGCTTTTTTGAATGTTGAATTTGTTGTTTTTGACAGAGAGATGGCTTTTTGAATGGTGAATTTGTGGTTTTTGACAGGGAAGTGGCTTTTTTGAATATTGAATTTATGGTTTTTGATACGAAGTGGCTTTTTTTAATGCTGTATTTGTGATTTTGACAGGGAAGTGGCTTTTTTTTTTAATGCTGAATGTGTAGTCTATGATAGGGAAGTGGCTTTTTGAATGTTGAATGTTGAATTTGTGGTTTTTGACAGGGAGGTGGCTTTTTTGAATGTTGAATTTGTGGTTTTCGACAGGAAGGAAGCTTTTTAAATGTTAATTTCGGGGTTTTTGAGTTAACGATTTTATTGTTTTATTGTTAACAATGCTTTTAGCTGTTAATTTTTGTCGAAAAGTAGAGAGAGAACACAACTATTAAGTTTTTAAGAATTTTTTTCTTCTTTGAAAAGTTTGATGATAAGCTTATCTTTTAAATTACATCCACCAGTAAAATAGTTAATTTTATCATGATGATATCCTCGCGGAAACTGGGGATCTTAAATCGTTTCCACCTCATTCTTTTCCACAAACCTCGTTAGAAGATAAAAACGATTTCTTTCCCCAAAGACAATTACGATCTCAATTCCATCTCGGAGGGAAAAAAATCTTTAAGCTCAAAGAGTTCTTTAAAATATGAGAAATACCTTAGGACGTAATCCAATACAAGTTTCCGGTCGAATGGCTAACGAATGTTCATGGCAGAGAGAAGTTTCCAAACTGCGTTTTTTTCGTTTCCTCTCTCGCTCTTTTACCAACTTACATGTCATGCAAACGCCCAGGAGAGGGTAGGGGATTACTCACACCGGTCAATTTCATGACTAACGAAGGGAAGGTTCGCAGAAGTTTTCAAATTAAACAGGGGGATGGATTTTTGTTTAATTTTTAGCGTATTTTGTTTTTTTATTAGAAGAAAATTTTTCGCCTACAAAGAATGAACTGCAAAAAAATCTTTTTATGCCAATTTTTCTTCTAAAATGATCCATTTTCAAATTTTTGTACAAAAGGTGGGTTAGTGATCATGGAGAGTTTTAAACGAACCCTTTTCAATTAGGTGAATTCGATATGAAGCTCAATTTCGTTTATTTCTAAAATAAAACCTTTTTTTATTTGTTTTGTTTAATTCAACTCAAGTTTTTGTGTCTGGAAATAGACGGGAGAGCTCCACGCCCCGCTAGGCAGGTTACAAACGAGGATCGATAAATCATTCCGAGAGCTTTCTGATGATTTATATTATCGCTTTTTAAAACAAGATAAAAACGCTTTTATTAAATTTTAAAAAAAGAATTCAATTAGAAACTTGTCAATGAAGAAATCTTCAAACTTTTATACAAATTATTCAAGTCTTTAAGATTCGACTGGGCTTGCTTTAAATATTTCCCTTCCGGGAGGGCTTCCGCTTCGTTTTTCAGATAATAAACGACTTGTTCGAGATGCGATCCGGATTCCTGAAAAATGTAATAAAATTAGATTGAGTGGAAAATTAACACGGAAATTGCGTTTTCTCAGCTCCTTGGTGACCAATTGACTTGAAATTTAGCACAAATCTTCCTTGGCGTGATGAGAAAATTTTCTGAAAATTTCAAGTCGATCGGTTCAAAGAAAGCTGAGAAAATGCGTTTCCTTTTTTGAGTTAATTATTTACCATTAATTGCATGTGGGCTTCAGTTTGGTTTTTAGCCTTTGATTCGACCTCTCGTCTCGTTTTTTCAGCGATGGCAGCATGGAGTTCGAAGTGTAGGCATCCCAAAATTCTACATTCAGCTAAAAAAAAAATTTGCATTACAAGAAGGTGCTTGCTTCGCTTATTTGAAGTGGCACTTTAAGGTTCATTTACATGGCAATAACGTGTTGACTAGTTCGAGGAGTTCTCGGCAAAGGCGCTCTTTTAAATCGAGAGTTTCGTCGTCGACTGAGGTCAAACCTTTCTTCGACGTCTGCCCTATCATCTGAGCCAAAGCTAGCTTCACTTCAACCATATGGCAGAAATTGGGGGGGACTTTCGTTTTGAACTTTTCGATGAACTTTTTATGAGAGGGGACGCTCGTTTTGTTTATTTTCGTCATCTCTTCCGCTATCTCGGACATGACCGACAAAACGTCCGAGCAAGCCATCGTTTTCGAGCAGACATTACATTTCCATTCTTTTGTTTCAATTAAAAATGACTGCGGAAGAACAACGCCTTTGCAGCTAAAAAACAATAAAAAGAAAGAAAAAAACAAATATTTAACTTACTCGGTGCAAGAAATGGCTGAAAAGTGAGTACCGAGTTCTGTAGGATCTGAACACCTGAGGCATCTGCATGAAAAATATTTCGACTGCTGCAAATGCGTTAGACGACTTGGGGTGTTCCATATTGGATCTGTGTAGGAAATACTTAGATGATCGCCTTGTTTGATTTCGATCGCTGATCTTATGACAACGTCACCGTTATCGGTGAAACTTTTGCTGCAGTTTGGTATGCAGCTGTGCTCGAACATGGAGCATTTGATGTACAATGCGATGTAACCTGGTTCGCTTAGTGGAACCTCGTGGGCGTTTATCTGAAAATTATGAACGGTAAGTTGGACTTCGGAGATAAGGGTGAACAGGGGCTGACTAGACCTTAGGTAATGGTCGAGGAGGTTATGGTAGGTGAAGGGAAAGAGTGGGGAGAGGGTCGAGGTCAGGGGAGGTTATGGGAAGTGTTGTGGTGGGGGAGGGTCAAGGAGATTAGGAATAGGAAAGTGGGGGTGATCGAGGAGTTAGGAGGATAAGTAATGAATGTCGATTTCAGTGTTTTGACTAAAAAATGGCTTTTTTAAAGCATTGTTTCTTTGATTTCTGCGATTTTGGGGGACATCGGTTTACCTTCGAATCTCAACTTACCTGCAAAATCCCACAAACTCTCAATATTTCTTCCTCTGTGAATTCTTCGAGTTTATAAAATCGTCTTAAAAGCTGAGCGACAGCGAATCTATCCATGTCGTATTTTCCGTCTTTTTTCCTTTCCTCACAATGAGACTCTAATGCCTTAAGTTGAGCCCATTTCGTCGGATTGTGTTTGCTCAAGTAAAGAATCCTCAAAGGAGTTATGCTCGAGTAGGTCGGATGGGGTGAAACAAACTGCGTTATTTTAACCTAATTTTTACATAAAAATTTAAAATCTATTTTCAAAAAGAACCTTTTCTTTCTTCTTTTCGACTGCCCAGACACATTCGGGCTTGTGGTTCGGGCTCCTTTTACAAGCTTCCGAACAAAGGGGCCAACCGCATTTCTCGCAAAGTGTGTAATCCTCCGGTTTTAAGCTGTTATGGCATCCCAAACAAACGGGAGCCGTTGTTGTCGATGGGCCTACCACAACAGGGCCTTCCCTCAGTACAATCTCCCCTCTTTTTATGAGCCTTTTCGCAATTAAACATCTCCCCAAACTCGGGTCTTCTTTTATCTAAAATATTAATTTAATTTTTTTTTTCTCTTTCTCTTTTTTCCTACCTCAAAAGCGACGCAATTAAGTTTGTGATTTTTCCAGTCTAACTTTTGATGCTCTCTCGAACAATAAGAGACTGAAAGACATGAAGAACATTTGCTACTCGAAGGAACTCCGCAAACCTGGCACACCCAGCATGTCCCAACCATTCTGAAATCAAAACTAGCCTGCAAATGAAGGAAAAAACCATATGCTCTAGTTGCCTCATAAGCCTGATTTAGATATTATGGGGGAAAAAATTATTTAAAAAAATGTTTTTCTTAAAATAAGAAAGATCTGCATAAAAAACCGATGGCTTAAATCCAAAAGTTATCTTCACACGTTATCAAAATATGGAGTAAAAAAAGTATCTTTCATCGGCTAAGTTTAGAAAATGACTTAATTCCGAAAGCGACTTCTGGATGATTCTCAGAGTTCTCTGGCTATGGTAGTGCGAAATAAAGCGACCTAAAATTGCTAAATTCATTATAATAGTTATCAAAAAATTCATTTTAATTCTATGAATTGGCTAAACATTGCATCAAAACAAGCTAAAATGGCTCGATAAACGACCAAAGATTTAGAGAAACGTTAAAATGGTTCAAAAACAAGCTAACAACAAATTTTATTCAACAGAAAAGAGAAAAGTCTTGAATCTTATCAAAATGGCTTATATTGCCAAATAAGGAAAGTAACATTGTCGAAAATGATTAGTATTACTAAAAACAGCCAGAAGACAAGCTGAGTATATTATTATTATTATTATTATTATTATTATTATTATTATTATTTTTTTTTTTTTTTTTTTTTTTTTAATGTATATTTCAACTCGAATGTTTCAGGGTCAAAAATCGTTTATCTTTGTCGGTAAAAGAATTTGAGTTTTTCTCTCTTGAAGCAAAGCTATTAGTCCGAACGAGACCAGCTTAAATGAAAACAATGGCAAAACTAATTTTTAGTTAAAGAGACCCAACAATCATTGAACCATCAAATTGATTATTCGATAAAAATTAGCATTATTGACTTTTTTTTTCCCACAAAATTCGAATATTATCCTCGTTAATTTTGAACAATGATGTTATTAGTGTAAATTCTACTCACACTCTGGGGGGTGCCGGGAGTGAAACTGTGCTATATATAATCCGCACCTACAATACACGTTACTGTTCTATTTTCTACCGGAAAGTTGGCTCCAAGCAGAGCGGGACCGATATCGAGAAACCCTTCATTGTTGAACCGAGCGAGTTCCTCAAGTGCCGCCCGAGCTAAAGTTTAACAACGATAATATTAGCTCCTTGAATAGAATAGTTTAGAACATTCATCCAGTTTATTGAACCAATTATTTAATTTATTAGTCAATAAAGAACTAAAAATTAAGCCGGTAGGTAAATGAAGAAATTTGCAGGTCCCTCCATTCCGAGCAGACATGTCAGATCCAAACCAGACGTGGACTGTCTACTTGTGGCATCGATAGCTGCCAAACAAGTTGACCAAATTAAACAAATGATTGATGGCTCTTTAGCAAATTTTATGAGCTTTCATTTTGTACTAAGTGGTCAAGTCGCTAAAACCCATAGTTATGGAGTAATAGGCAAAAAACTGCAATTAGTGCCGAAATTTCGACTTTTTATGCAGGATAGATAGGAGCGTTTTTATAATTTTTTCTTTTCTTTTTTTTTTTTCTCCGTACGCTCTATGAGTTTACAAAGGCGTGTTGGGAGATGTTAATAATTTTCTTTGATCTGAAATCTCTCGTGTCCGCGTTTGCCTAGACTCGAGCGTAAATACGAGCCTTTAATTAAACTCGGCTTGACGGCTTTACTCAAATTGGAAATTTGTCCAATCAAAGCCCACAGAACTTAAGCGCATTTGAAATTTTCGAATAGGCAACTCCGGTGGTCAAAGTCCAAACTTAATTTCGAAAAAACACGAAACTTCATCGGAAATCCCATTAAGCTTACCCTTTGATCTCTTCTTTAGTGCGATTTCTCTACTATGTACCTATAGTTGGAGAAGTTTTCTCTATTTCATGTCTGATCTCACAAAAAAACCGTCTTTTTGTCCATCTTATATTTTTTTTTCTAATTGACCAAAAACCTGGATAGGAAGGTCAAAAAGATGCTTCCACTTTTTTACACTATTGTGAAGGCCTTGTTATGTTTTGTGGATGACTGTAGCATACTGTAGGTTACAAAAATGTTAGATATTCAGGTTTTTTCCCCCAGTTAGAAGGTGAAATGTCGAGGTATTTAAAAAGCGTTTAGTTCTTTCTGGGAGTGAAATTACGGTTAGGACACAGCTGTGACCTATCCTTTTATGACATTTTTTAAAAATTACTTTGTGATATCTAAAAATATTATTTTTCCACGGATTTTATGAAATTTATCTTTTGTCGAAATTTAATTATTTTTTGTACGAAAGGTACGGGAGTCGATATATTTTGCTCGGGAGGAAAGGGAGCACTCACACAGAAAAGCTAACAAACGTGCGAAATTAACCCTTTAAGGGCCCATCCAGCGCCTGTCGCGAGGGCGGGGCGACCCGCATAACACGAGGGTTTTAAAACTTATCCCTCCCCTTCAATTGGCAGGAGGAGCCGGTTCTCTCCGCCCACTTGTCTTTGATTCGTTGAAAAACCCGCGTGATTCAAAATTTGTTGAGATAGTATTTCAATGATAACTAAAGATTGAGTCATCGGAATTGATTCAAAATTTGCATACTTATTTCTTTGTTATGTGGAGCGCATTTCACTAAAACAATTCTTTAAAAAGTTTTAAAAAAAAATTTTAACATACTACAAAGATTTATTTTTATTACAATAAGTTAGTGGAATGCGCGGAGAAATAAATAAGCTTCATTTTAAAAAAAGTCCGGTCCAGATCGGATCATTTTTCTATGAGCTATCATTGAATAACTGTTTTCACGGCCCCTTAAGGTGATATCTGGTGATTAAATAAAACTACACCTACCATTTGCTAAGCCCTTGAGGAAGAAGGGTAGAAAATTGAAGATGATGCTGCTATCTTTTGAACAAGGGATGAAATAAAGAATAAATTTAAAAAATTGATTTATTTAAACAATATTTACATTTAAATTACAATAAGACAATCTTATATTTTATCTTGAAGTTTTAAATTATCAATAACGCATAAACAGTATTGTAAATTGCTCTGAATTTGGTCCCAATTGTTCATCTGAAGATCTAAAACTTGTTTTAATATTTTCTGAAGATCGAGGTCGTTTAAGACGCTTTCTGAATGGACTTTGATAAAAAGGCTAAGGTAAGATTGAGCTAATTCGAAATTTTTGTTGGTTTTAAACATAAAACGGAGGGTTTTGAGGAAAGCGATTAATGAAGATGAGTCTAAAGAGTTGATTTCGAAGTCGATGACTGAGGGTCCCATATCTTTCAGGCGGTTCACTACTGATTCGTAATGTTTTGAAGAAACCGATTTTTCTAAGAATTGTCCAAATTTTGTTTGGTTGATTAGTTTGTCAAGTCGTAATGTTTTGATGCTGTCTTTTTCGTTGATGACGGATGAGAAGTCGAATTGTATATCTTTGGATGGGAGTGTAGGGAGGAAAAAGGGAGCTGTTTCTGGTTTTTTGATCTCTCCTACAGGTTTGTTTCGTTTTTTGATTATGTCCAAGTCTAAAAGGTTTTGCCAGCGAGAAGACGCCAAGCCGGACAAAGTGGCCAAGCTGTCGATTTGATCGATTTCGACATCTTCTTCATTTTCCATCTCTTCGACTGCAATCACAGGCTCAAGACCGGATGTTCCAGGTAGTTCCAACAATGGAACAACATCGGACTCAATAGGCCTGAACGAAACATGAGAAAATGTTGTCCTGTTCGTCCATAAGTAGATTCCCAAATAGTTGACATGTGCTGTAGCCAAATATTGACCAGTAGGTGACATATTAAGAGACACGCATGGAGATTCCACTTTAAAAATGTCGATCAATGAAGCAGTCGGGATGTCCCATGTCCGAACAGTTGAATCCATTGATGCAGAAATAAGCCATCGAGCATCCGGACTGAAAGTGCAATCCGTCACTTGACCTGTATGCCCTATCAATTTACGGACAATCTTTCTCGTCTCAATATCCACAAGGGTGATGGTAAAATCTTCCAAAATAACGCCAATTAACGAAGACTCTTGATGGACTCGAAAGAAATTTATGGGATCACCAACATTGAGCCTGCTTGTCGCTTTTGAACCTAAAATAAAATGAACAGTCTGTTCAGAAAAGTGAAGAAACTTACATATTTGTGTTCCTTGATCAGGCCTGAACTTCCAAAATTTCAAGAATCCTTCGCTACATCCAGAAAGAACGATTTGATTCAATGAATCTACAGCGACGCCTCGTATTCCTTGTTTATGTGCAGTAGGTACACCGTACGTACATCTAAAAAAAAGTTGAAAATTTTCATTTTGAAAAAATTTTTACCTTTGAATTCCAGATTGAATGTTGAATCGAAGGACGTCACCGGAGCTGTAGCCAATGACGATAAAATTGCCACAGTTTGTTAGATGAATGCATGTTGCAGTCACGTTTAAGGTTACACGAGTTTTATGCTCGAACTTCTGCGGTAGAAGTTTATGTTCGCCCATTTTCCGTTTGTCGTATGACCATGTGGTGACTAACGGTGACCCGAGATGCAAAGCGCCGACATTATCCCATTCTTTCACCCTAGAAGTCGAAGCAGCAAACTCGGTGATTGGTGGCATCAAAAGATTTTCCGAATACGGCGTCTTTTTCTTCATAACTTTCCTGTTGTACGACGCCCTCCCCATACTAAAGTTCATACTTTCATTCACCGTGTTGAAAACCCGAAGCGAAGAATCCCCCGCAGCACTCAAAACGTGTGCAGAGTTTGCAGCATAGAAGCGAACACAGTTTGGCTGTGCTGAATGCCCTTCTCGCAACCTTAAAAGCCTCCCACCCATATCAGGCTCATCAAATATCCACAACTTGACCGAATTATCCGAAGAAGATGTCACCATCAATGGCTCATTAGGCAAACAATACGCTGCGCAGACCGACCCATTGTGAGCATTCAAAATCTGACTAGCGACCTTCTTTTCTTCCAAATTCCACAAAACGACATGCCCAGATACGCTCCCAGTCGCCATAATCGGCTGGCCATCAGTTCTAAACGAAATACAAGTCACAGGCCCCCAATCTTGAGAAAACTGAACAATTGTTTCATCGTATTTGATATTATGAAGAAATATACGACCATCATTAAGACCTATGGCGACAACATCTAATGCTGGGGCTTGTTCCATAACTAAAATTGAAGAACCCCAACCTTCAAATGTGTGGATCAACTTTGAAGTTTTGATGTTCCACAACTGCATGCTGCCTTGTTCGCTCCCGAGGAGGATTTTGTTCAAATATGTGCTGGGATGGAGCATCGTGGTTATGCGGAAGACAAGGAGGTCGAAGGTCAATTCTAAGAAGACTTCTTCGCTATTTCGATCGTAGACTTTAACCAGGTTGTCTTCATCGATGGCTACGATATGTGGCCCAAAGGGTAGGAGGCAATGAATCGGCTTCTTGTGTTCACCGTAATTCTGCTCGATGACCGTCCCTCTCCTCCATGTCTGAATCTTACCGCCGCTCGCCGTATAGATCCTATTCGTGTCCGTCGCCAAGCAAGTGATATCACCATCGAGGACATCGCTGACAGTCAACAGGGAAAGATGGCTCACGCCGTAAGTGTGGAAAGACCTTCCGACGCAAGAAACGACGATGTGCTCTTTACGCTTCTTCAGGTACCAGGTCGCACATGGCACCTGGTTGCTCACATACCCGAGAGCGCGATTACGCAGAAATATCTTACTCGCTTCAGGCATATCTATTCACTACATCAACAAACACGTGGGGTACTCGATAAACCATTAATCTTCATAACCTTTCAAATAACAACAACCTCATTGCAACCTAAAGAAAAAATTGATCCAAATCGATTGTAAAATCTAAAATAGAATCATAAACGATTTATCGAAGTACTTGGACTATTACTTATTACTGTGATGTTAAATCAACTTATTTGAATAAATGATTCATATTTTTAATTAGAAATAAATCATTAATGTACATAAAAGACGCTTATATGAATCGAGTCGATAGTTCTTCGATTTTTATTGAAGAAACCTATAAAAACCTTCGATCTTTTACAACCTTAAAGTTTTGATTATTACTTTCGATCACGTGTTGATTGTTTTCTGTATTCGCCTTAGGATGACGTTCCAGCAAAGGCTTTTGAAGAAAAAGATCAAAAAGCGTGAGCAGAAAAAGCTTAAATTGCTTCAGTCCAAAAAAGGTGGTAAGTAGTCGAGTGTAAGCGTAGTTTTGGGATAGCACGTTGTTTTCTTGCATCGATTTTTGTGTCCCAATATAGGGCTTATGGACAATTTTGAGGTATTGTTAGCTACTGAGTAATGATGCTGGATACGTGCAGTGACGAATAGAGAGAGATAGACAGATAGGCCCACAGGCGGGCAGGTCTTCAGACAGGCATGCGCTTGGATAGACAGACAGGCCTAGCGAAATCCCACAGACTTGCCCATCACATTCCCTCATAAAGGCCCACCAGTAGACATCCCCTTAGACAGGGAGGTCTACTGAAAAGTCCTCAGACATGCAGGCCCATAGACGAATAGAAGGGCCCACACATTCCTGCGGACAAATAGGTATACAGACAAGCTCATTGTAGACTGACAGGCCCACAGGAAAGATAGACAGTTCCACAGCCAGAATTCCTACAGGCACATTGCCACAGACAGGCAGGTCTACTGAAAAGCCCTCAGACAGATAGAGTGGCCCATAGAAAGACAGTTCACAGACAGGTAGACCCATAGACAGGCAGGCAGGCCCAGCATATTCCCACAGACTGGCTCACCAGCAGACATTCCCAAGACAGGTCTACTTCTTTCAAGCCCCTTGTCAGGCAGACTGAGGAAGACTCATATACAGTCACGTTTCGATTTGATAGATTGATTATACTTACTGTCTACAGATTTGATATTTTTCCTCTCCATACTTAATCATTATTATTATTGATTAAAGTTTTTCTTTTCAGCTTCTTCTAATTCTTCATTTCCCGACTCCAATCCTGAAAGCGGAGAAGGTACGTAACTCTCATTAACCATCAGAAGTGTAGTGACTGCTTCGCACACCATAACCCATCATAACGTATGCAAGTTCTTATTTTCTAATTTTATTTTTTTCCCCAGACATAAATGATTCACCTTCTGAATTAGAAGTCAACAAAAACGAACATGTTCAAAATGGTAAAAATTTTTTATAATTTTCTGCTCATTTTAACGTTTAAATTGCAGGAAATGTTAAGAAAGCTAAAAAGAAAAAGAAGAAAAACAAAGTAGAAGTTCAGGAAGAAAAAATGGACCAATCTGACAATGAAGAGGTCGAAGAGGACGAAAAAGTGAATGAAGATATCGGAAAAAAATGTAATTTTAAATAATTAATATGAATTTTAGTGCCGGGAAGTAGTTTAGGTCTCGAACTCCAAAAAGGAGCCACCTTTTCAGCATTGGCAGGCAAAGTATCCGAAGATACTTTAAAAGCGATCGAAGACATGGGATTCACTACAATGACCGAAATTCAAGCGAGATCAATTCCGGTTCTTCTGGAAGGCCGAGATCTGGTCGGTGCTGCAAAAACCGGCTCCGGAAAAACGCTCGCATTTCTCATCCCGGCAATCGAGCTCATCGTCAAACTCCGATTTATGCCAAGAAACGGTAAAAAGTGAAAATCAATCGCAAAATTTTATTTTCCATTCCAGGCACCGGATGCATCATTCTATCACCGACTCGCGAATTATCAATGCAAACGTTTGGAGTACTTCAAGAATTAATGAAATATCAACATCATACTTTTGGACTCGTCATGGGAGGTGCCAGCAGAGAAGTTGAAGCTAAAAAACTTTCAAATGGTAATTTGCTCTCAATAAATGCAGCAATTAGTCACATTTTTCAGGCATAAACATTTTGGTTGCGACACCTGGTCGGCTTTTAGATCATCTCCAAAACACTCCTGGATTCCTTTTTAAAAACCTTCAATGTCTCGTAATTGACGAAGCTGATCGAATTCTTGAAATCGGTTTTGAAGAAGAAGTCAAACAAATAATCAATCTTTTACCCAGTAAATTCCTAATTATTTGTTCATTATAAATTAATTAATTATTTAATTAGAGAGAAGACAGACGATGCTTTTTAGTGCTACAACGACTCGAAAAACGGAAGATTTGACCCGTCTTGCTGTCAAAAAGGAGCCATTTTATGTCGGAGTTCACGATTCTTTGGATAAAGCGACAGTTGAGGGACTTGAACAAGGTAGTCGTTCTTATAATTTTTCCAGAATTTAAGTTGTTATTTCAGGCTACGTTATTTGTCCGTCGGAAAAACGTTTTCTTCTTCTCTTCACCTTTCTTAAAAAGAACCGAAAGAAGAAGGTGATGGTCTTCTTTTCATCATGCATGTCAGTCAAATTCCACGAAGAGCTCCTTAATTACATCGATTTACCTGTATTGAGCATACACGTATGTAAAAGCCGAAGATAAAATAATTTTATTCATATAGATTATGATCTTGTGAGGTCGAAATCGACCAATATACATGCATATTTATTTCCTCCCTTGGTTAATGTTATGGTAGCCCTGAACTCTCCTTTGGCAGGAACTGGTATTGAGAGTGTGGTCGTCGGTATCATTTTTTCCACGTACATATCACCCTGAAAATGAAAACGCAAAATTTCAAATTTTGACCAAACTTGGCGATTCTAGACCACAAAGAAAGTTTTGATGTATCCTAGTGTTCATAGATATTGCAGAAAAGATTCGAAAAAAAGAATTTTATCATCTACAACAGTGGTTCCCAAACTGAGGTTGGCAAATTTTCGTCAAAAGCCTCCAAATCAACATTTTCAAAGCCTAATTTTTGTCCAAAAACCTCAAAATCAACATTTAAAAAGCCTAATTTACGTTTTTTTAAAAATCCTCAAAATCAACATTTAAAAATCCAAATTTTTGTCAAAAACCTCAAAGTCAACATAAATAAAGACAAACTTACGTGAAAAACCTCAAAATCAACATTTGCAAAACCTAATTTTCGTACAAAAACCTCAAAATAAGCATTTATAAAGGCAAATTTTCGTCAAAAGCCTCCAAATCAACATTTACAAAGCCTAATTTTTGTCCAAAAACCTCAAAATCAACATTTAAAAAGCCTAATTTACGTTAAAAAAAAACCCTCAAAATCAACATTTATAAAAATCCAAATTTACGTGAAAAACCTCAAAATCAACATTTATGAAGCCTAATTTTCGTCAAAAAACCTCAAAATCAACAATCATACAGCCCAATTTTCGTCAAAAAACCTCAAAATCCACAAATTATACAGCCCAATTTTCGTCAAAAAACCTCAAAATCAACTTTTAATTGACAATTTTTTGTCAAAAACCTCCAAATCATGGTTATAAGAGCCAACTTTTTTGTCAAAAAATCTCAAAATCAATGTTTTAAGTGCGATTTATTTTGTCAAAACCTCAAAATCAACATTTTTAAAGGCAAATTTTCATCAAAAGCCTCCAAATAAACATTTGCAAAGCCTATTTTTTGTCCAACAACCTCAAAATCAACATCTGCAAAGCCTAATTATCATACAAAAACCTCAAAATCAACATTTAAAAAGTCTAATTTTCGTCAAAAACCTCAAAATCAACATTTAAAAATCCAAATTTTCTTCCAAAAACCTCAAAGTCAACATTTATAAAGCCAAATATCCGTCAAAAACCTCAAAGTCAACATTTATAAAGCCAAATTATCCGTCAAAAACCTCAAAATCAACATTTAAAAATCCAAATTTTCATCAAAAACCTCAAAATTAACATTTGTAAAAAAGCCTAATTTTTCGCAAAACCCTCAAAATCAACATTTATGAAGCCTAATTTTCGTCAAAAAACCTCAAAATCAACATTTATACAGCCCAATTTTCGTCAAAAAACCTCAAAATCAACTTTCAATTGACAATTTTTTGTCAAAAACCTCCAAATCATAGTTATAAGAGCCAACTTTTTTGTCTTTTGTTTAAGTGCAATTTCTTTTGTCAAAAACCTCAAAATCAACATTTTAAAACCCAAACTTCCTTCAAAAACCTCAAAGTTAACATTCAGAACATTTTGGGAGGGGGGGGGGCAAAGGTTTTCATTTGTGAAACTGTGAAAAAGTTTGGGAACCTCTGATCTACAACATCCAAACCTTTTGAGTATGAACCCTTATTAATTTGCTGCACTCACTTTTGGTATCGGACATCCCCCATTGTAGCTCGAGTTGCTCGCTTTTCCCGCCCGAATCAAGAAATCCGGTATCATATTTTTAATATCCTTACATCCATTTTTCATTTGAAAGTTAAAAAAGTTATCTTTCCAAACTCCCGCAGATTTGATTGCAATTTTCACATTGACCTCCGTCGAATCATCGATCACATACGGCAAATGAAGTGTTCCGGTGATCGCAACATGAGTGCGGTTATATCGTTCCACTTTGTTTGGTATTATCAACAAATTTTTTTTCCCCGGACAGGATATGAAAGATCTTGGATTCGCCAGCAAACTCACCTAAAAATCATTAAGATGCTGAAAAGCTAATAGAACTTACTGCAGAATGTACGATTGCCATCAGCAAAAAGAGCTTGATTCTAAACTTGTCCATTTTAAGGCAGAAAATGAAACAAAATTCAATTTTCGAGTGCCAATTAATCTAGGAAATGGAAATTATGTTTTGATCCATATCTGACCTTAATGTATTTCCAAGTATCTGATTCTTTACAACAATTTTTTTTCTTTTTTCCTTAATTAAATTAAGCCTTCAACAAAAAAATTTTTCCAAAAAGTCTCGTAAATTCACATTTTTTTTATTTGTAGGGGAAGCAGCAGCAGACAAAAAGAACGTCGACGTTTTTCCAGTTTTGTAATGCGGAATCGGGAATCCTTCTTTGTACGGACGTGGCAGCCAGAGGTCTCGATATCCCGGCAGTGGACTGGATTGTCCAGTACGACCCACCAGATGACCCAAAGGTTTTTATTTTTTTGTCATTTTTTTTAACTTAAAATTGAGTCTTTTAGGAATACATTCACAGAGTTGGACGAACTGCGAGAGGTGAAGGAGGAAGAGGAAGCGCACTTTTGATCTTAAGACCTGAAGAGCTCGGCTTCCTCAGATATCTGAAAGAAGCCAAAGTTCCCCTTAACGAATTCGACTTTTCATGGAACAAAGTCTCAGATATACAACCTCAGCTTGAAAAATTAATCCAGACGAATTACTTTTTAAACCTTTCCGCCAAAGAAGGTTTCAAAGCTTATGTCAGATCGTACGACTCTCACCATCTTAAGTCGATTTTTGACATTGAAACCTTAGATTTGTTGCAAGTCGCAAAATCTTATGGCTTCACTGTACCTCCTGCAGTCGACCTAAGTAAGCTTCTTTTTTAACCGGATCATAAAAATAATTTTAGAAATAAACAGCAAAAATAGCTCTCGACCTAGGAAACGAGGTGGAGGAGGCGGCTACGGCCAGTTTAACAAAATGAACAAACAAGGAGAAAGAAAAATTCCACGATTCACTCAACCCAATCGTAAAAAGAAATAAATTATAAAATAAAATGCAAATATGGAAAATTTTAACAATAAAATCTTAATTTGTTTTTATAAATGTGTTTTATTGGTTAAAATCAAACCCTTCAAGCAGTTTTCAGCAAAAATGTCGGTTTTTTTTTTTGGGGGGGGGGGAATCGTAGTCAATTTAGAACAGTTTTATAGAGAAGCCGGTTTTCCTGATAAATGTGGTGTTTTTCAGGAAATAGGTCATTCTGAGGAGTTTTCAGATATTGATCAAGATCAGGAAAAACGTTGGCTTTTCTAGGAATCCTAGTCAATTTTGGATAGTTTTATAAAAAAAATTGACAAAATTTCACTGGAAAAAGCTAGTTTTCCTTTTAAATGTGGTGTTTTCTAGGAAATGAGGTCATTCTGAGCAGTTCTCAGATGATCCGAGTTTTCAGGAAAAAAGTCGGTTTTTCTAGGAATCCTAATCAATTTTGGACTGTTTTATAGACATTTTAAGGAAATTACCCTGGAAAAAGCCAGTTTTTCTGATAAATGTGGTGTTTTCTAGGAAATGAGGTCATTCTGAGCAGTTCTCAGATGATCAAGTTTTCAGGAAAAAAGTCGGTTTTTCTGGGAATCCTAGTCAATTTTGGACAGTTTTAAAGAAAATTTAATGAAATTCCCCTGGAAAAAGCCAGTTTTTCTGATAAATGTGGTGTTTTCTAGGAAATGAGGTCATTTTGAGCAGTTTTCAGATGATCAAGTTTTCAGGAAAAACGTCGGTTTTTCTGGGAATCCTAGTCGATTTTGGACAGAGAATTTGAGTTTCAGTTTTACAGAAAATTTGATAAAATTGCCCAGGAAAAGTCAGTTTTTCTGATAAATTTGGGTTTTACAGGAAATGGGGTTTAGTTTTATTTGTGGGAAGTGTGGTCTTTGGGCCGTTTTATCAAGAAATTAACCAAATTTCAAGGAAATTCAAGTTCACTAGAAAAGCACCCCCCCTTTTCAGAAAATAATTCTTTTATATGAGGATTAATTAAGTTTTCCGAAAAAATCATTTTCTAAAGCATTGTTTGTTTTGACCCCAAAAGACCAAATTTCCCGGGAAAAGTAGCTGGTTTTTCGAGGAAATGCCTCAAACCAAGCCAGCCAGCCACCATCATTTAGGAAAAGTCTGCCCAACAAAGGAGTCAAACAGTTTTTAAGGTTTTAAGGACCTGAAAGACTTGTTCCACAGGTTATAAAATAGAAAAAAAAAGACAAATTAAGTCATCATCTTTTATTCCGAAATTAATTTTTATTTTTTGTTTATGTTTCTCATAAAATCTGTTTCAACAAAATATCGTTTATTCCTATAGAACATAAGAAATACAAAGGAAAAAAAAATATGATAACAAAAAAATTTGACAAAATGAAGGTAAATTAAAACAAAATTTCTTCGAAATCCTAAAAAATAAAAACAAATCGGGACAAAAAGAAATCGGGTTTTAACTAAGTACCTAATGCCTATTTGTCTTAAATTATGTTTTATTTAATCATTTAATTATTTCATTTTTTACTCGTCACCCAAAAAGAAAGAGCAAAATAGTCCAACTATTCAACCCTCAGAAAGAAAAATTCTTAGAATAAATCGGCGCCACTTTTTTTCCGCCTTTTTTTTGTCATGAAAATTGCACAATAAGAAAAAAAAAATTTAAAAAATAAGGCGAAAAACAAGCTTTACCTTACAAAAAATAAAATAAATATTTAAGGATTCCACAGTAATAAAAATAATGAAAAAGAAAATAGGCCGAAGATAATTGACCCATGAAGCTGTGGAAATAATTTAAAAAAGAAATTTCATCCAATTTTTTCTAATAACTCATAAATCAAATGCAAGGATTAGATTTCTGTTGGTAAATGCTAATTTTGACAAAAACGGTGATTTTTTAACACTGTGACAACATTTCAACATGAAAAATTTAACAGACGAGTTAAAATTTCTGAACAAATGTGCGATCGATGATTTTTTTCCTGGTTAACTCGCCTTAACAATATGGAGCTTAAAATTTAATTTGTACAAATAATTTTGTGACTTAAAATAGAGAAAAACGTATTTTGGATGGGGAATGTTTGTGTATACTGACGCATATACAAAATAATATATTCTTACATAAAATATATGAATTTAAAAACTTAGATGAAACCCGCCCCACCCCCCGATTTTGATGAAAAGTGACCCTATAGCAAAATAAAAACTACTTTACTAAGATATCACACTGAGATTATCAGTTAATTCTTTTTTTTGTAATATATTTTTTAAAAATAAAAATTTAAAAATGCATGCGCAGTCCTTAGACCTCCTAATGCGTAAAACGAAAAAAGTGGGCGCTTTTTTTTGTTATAACCTGTAAAAACGGTGATTTTTTATTTCCGCTGGGAGTTTTTGACGTTTTGAATTGGCAGTCGATTTTGTACTTTCGAGGCACTGGAGGGCTGAAGGACGTCGTTAGTTTCGCTGCGGGGGTCGCTGCTACCTCCGAGACGATGGCGTGATGATCCCATTCGACTGAGGAGTCACCGGGCTCATCGGCGTCATTTCAAGCTCGACCAGGAGAGGAAAATGATCTAAAACAAAAGAAAACGTTATAATGGATGCCTTCTTTTCCCAGAAATGGGATTGTTAAGAGGTGGTGGTATTTCTGGGGCTGTTGATGTGGTTAGGGAGAGGTGGGAATGAGTGGGGCCTAAATATTATCTTTCTCATCAAAATGGATGAAAACCCGTCTAACAATGTCTTTTACATAGAAAAGTGTGTTTACCTGAAGGAATATGAGGATGCGGGCAGCCGATGACTTTATTCTCTTTAAGCCAATCGGCGGCAAGTGGGCCTAGAAGTCCGAGAGGCGTCATACTCTGCTTTGAATAAAAAATGTAATCGATGATCCCTTTAAAATGAAAAGTGTAGTTGGTGTAGGGCATGACGTCTTCAGTGTAAGCGGATGCGAGCTTAAAGGAATGCATGAATTCGTTGGGTTTGTCGCACCCGGAGATCTTCTGGAGGACGGACTTGTATGGGAGCTCTTTAAAATCTTGATGATCGGATAAAACACGTCCGGAGGACAAAAATTCGATTACGCCTAAAAAAACGGTTAGTTACAATCCTAAATCTTTATCGTTTTCTCACCTGAATCGGGTAATGAATTAAAATCGCCGCAGAGAAGAAGTTGAACTGGCGAAGCCCCTCCATTCGGCCTAAAATGCATGCTTGCCTCATCCAAAACGCCTTTTAAAGCATGCGACAACATCATAACCTTTAAAACAAAGAAATATTAAATTTCTGGATCTTAAGATTCCAGCACTTCAACAGGGCAGTCCTGCTTCATTAAAAAAGTGCAATTTTCAGTTTATAACTTACCTGAATTAATTTCACATCACAGAATTCGGGGTCCCAATGGATATGAGCCGTACAGACAAGCAAAGCTTGTTCTGTTATAGCGGAACAATCTCTAGGGCCTGGAAAAGAAAGAACGAATTAGATTCAAAAAAGTGCGGGAAAGTATCGATTGAAGACTCGATAGTATAGTCGACGTGTTATAACCTTCCAGTTTCATTAAAGACGGGATATTTTTGTTGATCATTTTCGTTAATTTAAGTGTCAAAAAGATTGAAATGGCTCAATATAACAATATGTGGGAGCAAGAAGAGAATTGGCCTAATCAGCAGCAATATGGGCAGCAGCAGTATAATTACTTTTCGAACCAGCAGCCCGAAAGTTATGGTCAATACCCGAGCTCGGAGATGATAGTGAATGCCGATGAGTTATCTTTTCAGCAGAATGACTATTCGCAGAATTACGGGCAGCAGCAGGCGAAGATGTCGTTTTTCTATGATCAGCCGCAGCAATCGACGTTTCAGCCGAGCTATACAGCGAACCCGTACGATTATGAAAACGAGCCGCCGCTGATGGAAGAGCTGGGGATCTTTCCTGAGTTGATTATGAAGAAAGTGAGGCTTGTTTTGGATCCTTTTAGCACTGTCGATGTTGCCGATGACTATGACCTGAGCGGCCCGTTGATCTTCTGCCTTTGCTTCGCATTGATGACATTTCTCTCCGGCGCCAAAGTCAACTTCGGCTACGTCTACGGAATTTCGGTCTCTTCTTGCATCTTCATGTATCTCCTTTTAAAAATGATGTGGGAAGAAAACCCAAGTTTTATGACCGTAGCATCAGTTTTGGGATACTCGATGCTTCCCGTCGTTTTTCTCTCAACTGTCGGGATATTCTTCAGACTCACTAATTTGGTCGGCTACATCATTTCGATCGTTTCCGTCTTCTGGGCTAGCTGGGCGGCATCACGAGGTTTCTCTTCGATATCAAAAGACGACTCGCAGAAACTACTAGTTGCATATCCATGTGCCATTTTGTACGGAGTTTTTACACTTATGGTTGTCTTCTAAATTAAATAAAAAACTGTACATATTCTATCTTCATGTAAATAAAATTTGATTTGTACATAACTTTTTTTTTCTTTTGTGATAACTCTTAACTTGGAATAAAACTTGAAAACACATTTTGCTGTCTTCTTTTTCCTGTATTTCCGAATTGCTGATGACCAGTGAACAGGTCCTGCTTGTTATATCCAAAAGAAATTCTTTGAAAGTTGGAATGTTGCCACAATTCCACACTGGAAGGAATCTGATGAAGAATTAAGAGTTTCGATGGTCCCAAGATGTTCTTATAGCTATTGAGCGACACATTTGGTGCAAACATCAAAATGTAAGCCTCTAGATGAAAGCTTTCAGAGACCGACCTCAATGGCCTTTCCTCCTCCGGAGATGAGTAGATTTCAGCCAAACATATACTTGGAATAGGTAAATCTATCAAAGAAGCATTGCAGAATTATTGCGTCAGCTATGCTGGGTGGGGGAATGATGTGGAGAGATGACAACACTGGAAGGAGGAAAGGTGAACAAATGAGTGCCGAGCAGCATACTCTGGAGCCTCGACATTGCTGATTTTTGCCTGGCATTCTATTCTATAGGTTTCGGGGCCTTCTTTGACGAAGACCAACTTTCTGCAGGTTAGGACAGGCTTTTTGTTCACAGCAATACTGCCTGGGGCAACCAAAGCAGTGCAGTTTGTGCCGCCAGGCCTCCTCCGACACAGTGTGGCCAAGCTTATGGCTTGTCCACATTATGCAATGGGAGGCCAGGCAACACCGATAGAGCTAAACGAGGGCAGGCTGGCACGAAGTACCCTGGAAGGCAGGGTGAACAATATGCCGATTTAATATCCACTCTGCTGATTTCACACGGCTTTCTTTGCTCTAGTCCCCAATTCTCTTATGATGAAGAACAACTTTCTGCAGGTCGGGAACAACTTTCATCAGCACAGCCCAGAGCATCCACACCAGGATTGTGCCACCCGGCCTTGTTCAGCATATCATGTACTCCATGTGTACTCATTCTTGGTCTCTTGCCTTCATGGGCATAATTATTGAACAGATTACTTACAGTTTTCCCAAGCAGCTTCTTTGGTTTTGAGTAGAGCGGCGAGGCCGATGTTGTCTTTGGGCATGACCCGATTGAGCATGTCATCCGAGCCTTCAGAATTGGCCATCGCAAGTTGATTAAACTCGACAAGATGCTCTTGAATTAGAGTAAATCTAAAGAAAAAAATGAACGATTAAAGTTTTACAACTTAAAAAAAATATATACTTGGCAGTCCTGTAAAAAATAGCACAACCGTCGACGAACTTCCTTTCGTTTTCGGACATCGTTTTTGCCCTCGATTTGGGCGAGAAGATCCCGTCGTAGCCATCACGTTTCAACTCCGGGAGGAAGAACTTATAAAATTGGTCAGTCTCGACTTCCTAGAAACAAAAAGAAAATTTAACGGGCAAGCAAGAAATTAGAAGAACCAGTGGATCAATGCAGTTGAAAACTTTGTATACCTGGAGACTAATAATATCAGCAGTGTAATGTCTTATCTCAGCCAAAATGGCCTTTTTGCGATAATCCCATGCTAGTGCCCAAGTTGGGCAGTATCCATACATCTGCCTTGTAGCATACTTGTCGCATAGAACGTTGTAGCACATCACCGTCATCAAACCTAAAAATTGAATCAGATAAAATGTTTAAAAAAACTATTTTGATTACATGACGGCTTCGTAGTTGATGGTCTCTCCAGAAGAATCCACGGCCTTTCCGGCGGCTGAGGCGTCCGAACTGTAACAAAAGAAATTTTTGTGAGTTTTTACTATCCGTTCCACCGTTGTATATTAGGAGCCCCTTGCCTCACTCCCCTGTGACAATACAGGAATGCAAGTTCAGAAATGGATGGTCTCATTAACCACTTTTGTGAGTATGTTCAAGTTTTAAAGTTATTAAAAATAGGAGCCTATAATTCAGACTAATCCCTCGATTTATTCCATAGAAACCCGGGACAAAAAGGAGACTATGGCGGGGTGGAACCTTAAGGCAAGGGGCACTTAAGTTCATTACCAGGCAATTTTCTAAGATAAATTTTGTAATAAAGCAAGCGGAGAAGGAAAAAAAAAGTAAAAACGGGGTAGGGGAGAGAACGGAGAAGTAAGTAAAGTAAGACAAATTAAGAGATTTATCCTACTTTTCACTCGGAAAGGCTTCTTTTTTTTTCTTCTCCCCCAGAACCGGTGCTAAATATTTGTCCGGGAACGTTTCTCGGACAATAAAAGTGATTTAAGCCTTTTGTATTAAAAGGGGAGAAAATCTTTATTTAATTGTAAGGGAACCTAAAATGGGGTAAACTTAGGGTTACCTCACACGTTGAATAAAAAAGCTATTTTCCTCGATCAATAATTTTAAGATGAAAGAACACAAGGAAAGTAAAAAAAAATTTCTTTTATGCTACGAAATGAATTTTCGTTTTATTTTCTCTTTTTTTTTTTATTTTATTTTTTTTTCTCCTGCCATCGAATTAAACGAACTGAAAATAGCTTGGGAAATTTTTTTTACCATTAATTAATGATTTTTTTCACGCTTGAAATTTTTTTTATTAAATAAAAGGTATTTTTTATTTATTAGGAACTGGACTGAATTAGGTAGCAGTAACGAAGGAATAAAGGGAGAAATAATAACAAAGCAGAGTAGACGAGGTCATAGCATTGCGTCCAGTTTAATAAGGGGACACATGGTAGTCTATGCCGTACCATATAGTGGAACAACGGGGTACAGGTCAGCCCCTAGTCGAAGTGTCTAGTGGAACAACGGGACACAAGTCAGCTCAAGTCGTAATGTTTTGTCAGTCCTAAATGGCAAGGGCCCAGAATAACCACAAAGAACAGAGTTCAGCAGAACAACGGGACACAGACCTAAAGAGTCTACTGGAGAAAACAGGCCAGCTAAAGTCGTACTATCAAGTGGAACAACAGGACACAGGCCAGCCCCCAATCTCCCAAATTTAAACTTTCAACAATGTAATTCGCCTCTTATTTTCGCATTATTGAAGCCCTATAGGAGTTCATGGACTGAAAAAACATCAAGCTTTATCAGATTCCAAGTGAAAATTGATGGCTTCAAGGAAAAAAAAAAAAAAATGAGTCCCGCGGCAGCAGGACTAAAGAGGTAGATTTCTTTCAGATGGTTAGATCTCGAAGTTTCTAAAATTCGAAGAAAAAAAAATCATCTGTTTCCCGGTAAAAATTCAAAAATTTTCTTTTTTACCTAGATTCAAATCTATTACACCCAGTTGATCCAAACCCACTTGAAATCTTTCTTAGACATCCCCATAACATCACTTTTAAGTTTGAAAGCAATTGGATGAACGGTTTAGGAGATACGCAGTTTAGGCCCTAAGCAAAGTACCAAAACCGCTGGACCGATTTCAGCCGTTAACGAACTCATAAATTCTATTAGTTTAAAAGCCCTAAATACCGAATTTCATGATCGTCAAGTAAAAATTACTCAAGTTATCGTGCGAATATATATATATATACATATATATATATATATATAAACTTTTGAGTTGAGGGTGGTTTTGGGGTCCAGGGGGTCTGAAATGAAAACCTGTCACAAAAATTTTTGATTCTGAGACTACTGCCCCCATTGCAATAGGTAGATTTTCTGAAAGAAATCTACCTAAAATGTACAAAAAAGCTTGAATGAAATTCCGAAATAAAGAAGAAAAAAACCATTAATCTGATAGGATTTTTTAGCCATTCATTACCGAGTACCTACACTGCCAGATAAAAAAAAAAGATGCTGGGTCGATACTCCACTACCTATATCATGTTGGCAGTTTATCTTCGTCTGTGTACTCTCTACGCTACAAAATCCCCTAAAAACTGCGAAAAGAAGCTTATCGATCATTTTCAGTCCGAGTCAAAAGTAACTTCCCAATCGGAAAAATCAAAAATAGAGATTTGTATGAAAAATGTGAAGTTTTCTCCGCTGTTTTGAGGAGGTTTTAGTGTAAAATTGTGGTTTAGAAGATTGAATATAGATAGAAGAAGAAATTTACGGTCAGAAGAAAGATAGATAGAGATAGAATTTAGAAGAAGAGGATTTAGATAGAAAAAGATTTTTAGATAGAAACGTTGCTCAGAAGATAGCTTAGATAGATTTTATTTTAGTTAGAAAAAGGGTTGTAGATTTAGATATTAGAATAGATAGATTATTGTTAGAAGATAGATTTAGATTAGGGGGATTTATAAGATAGAATTTAGATTTAGAGTAGATTAGTAGATTTTTAGAAGTTTTTTTTAGTGAGTATATTTTTGATAGTAGATAGTTAGAATTATAGTTTAGGATAAGAAGATATAGTAGATTAGTATAGATAGTTAGATATTAGTAGATTTAGAATAGTCTAGAAGATAGTTAGAAGGTTTTTTTATTTTAGATAGATAGAAGATAGAAGATAGATTAGAGATTTGATTAGACGAGAATTTAGATTAGAAGATTTTTTAGATAGATTTTAGAGAATTAGTAGAAGATAGTTTTTAGTAATATTAGGTAAGGAGTAGACTTAGAAGGAAGTTAGATAGAATTATTTTTAGATTAGATAGATGAAGAAGATAGACAGATTAAGAGTAGTTTTAAGATTTTGATAGATAGATTAGATTAGATTTTAGTGTTTAGAAGTTAGAAAACTTTAGAAGATAGATGTTTAGAATTAAGAATTAGATATTATAGATTTGAGTAGGTTTCTTTTTAAGATAGAATTTAGAATTTTTAGAAGATTAGTTTAGATTTAGATTTTTAGATAGAAGGTTAGAAGATTTTTTTAGAGATATAGAAGATGTTAGATTTTTTTAGAATAGAAAAGAATTTAGAATTAGATATTAGAATATTTAGAATAGAAGAGATTAGATAGAAGTTATTAGAGTTAAGAATATAGAATTAGAAAGGATAGAAGAAGATAAGGAGGGTTAGAAGTATATAGTTTAGAAAGTTAGATAGATAGATAGATGAGGATAGATAGAAAGTTTAGAAGAATAGAATATATAAGAAGTATAAGAAATAGATTTTAGAGTAGTAGAAAAATAATAGAGTAGAAGAGAATAGATAGAGAGAAGTTAAGTTAGTTTAGAAGATTTAGAAGATAGATAGATAGAAGAGGGTTTTAAGGTGTAGAATGGAAAAAGTAGAGAATATTTAGATTTAGAACTTTTTATTTTCGATTTTAGATTTTAGAATTAGATGTAAGAAGATCAGTTTTTGGTATAGATAGATTTTTTAGAAATAGAAGAAGTAGATAGTAGATATTAGATTTAGATTTTAGATTAGTTAGAATTTTAGATTTAGAAAGATAGAATAGAAAAGAAGAAGAATTTTAGATTAGAAGATAGATGATTTAAGATTCTTTAGATAGATTTTAGTAGATTGTTAGAAGAAAGGTTTTGAGAGTAAGGAAGAATAGATTAGATTTAGAAGAATAAGATTTTAGATAGAAGATAGAAGTTAGATAGATAGTAGTAGAATGTTTAGGAAGAGAGTAGATAGAAATTTAGAGATATTAGAATTTTATAGATTTTAGAAGAAGTATTTTTTAGATTTAGTTTAGAAAAAGATAGAAGAGATAGATTTATTTTTAGTTAGAATAGAGATTTTAGATTTTGGTAGTAGTAAGAGTTAGAAGATAGATTTAGAATTTTTTAGAGTAGACAGTTTAGATATAGAAGGATTAGATATAGAGGTTTAGTAGTTAGATAGATTTTTAGATTTAGAATTAGATAGACAGAATAGATAGAGAATAGATGTTTTAGAAGGATTAGATTTTTTTTTTTTTGTAATAGATTAGAATTTAGATTTTTAAGGATTAGAGTAAGATTAGATAGAAAGAGGAAAAGATAGTTAGTTTTAGAAGATTTTTTAGATAAGATAGATATAAGAAAGATAGATATTAAGAATTTAGATTGTAGAGAATAAGATTAGATTTAGATAGAATTTAGATTTTTAGACTAGATAGATATATTAGATAGTAGATAGGTCAGAAAAGATTGAACTTAGATTTAGATAGATTAGAAAGATTTAGGAAGATTTAGAAGATTTGAGGAAATTTTTTAGAAAAGTTTTTTAGAATATAGGATTTAGAGTTTAGATAGATATAGTTTTAGATAGTAGTTAGAATAGATAGAGTTAGAATAGATAGATAGACATAGAAAAGATTTTTAGAATAGTAGAAAATTATTTAGAAGTTTTTAGATTAGAAAAGTAGTTTAGATAGAGAAGTTTTTTTTTAAGAAGGTTATATAGAAAATTTAGAAAAATAGAAATTTTTAGAATTAGATTAGATGTTAGAATTATTAGATTAGATAGAGAAGAATAGATTAGATAAGATAAGATTAGAATAGAATAGGATAGAATAGATTTTAGAATTAGAAGATTTAGATTAAAGTTAGTAAGAAAATTTAGATTGAGTTAGATTAAGATTTAGAAGAATTAGAGATAGATTAGATTTAGATTTTATTTTTTTTTTGTAGATTTTTTAGATTATAGAAGAAGAAGATTAAGTTAGAAGTTAGAAAGTTTAATAGAAGAAGAAGATTAGTTTAGATTAGTTAGATAGAAGAATTAAGATAGAAGATAGAAGAATAGATAAGATTTAGATAGAAGTTTAGATTAGATTGTTGTAGAGATAGAGAATAGAAGATTTAGAAGAAGATATAGATTTAAGGATAGAAAGAAATAGATTAGATAGATAGTTAAGAAGAGTAGATAGATTTTTAGATTTATAGGAGGTAGGAAAATATTTAGATTAGATAGATTAGAAGATTTTTTTGAGATTAGAAGTAGATTAGAGAATAGATGGATAAAAAAAAAAGATTTTAGGGCAAAGTTAGAAGATTTTATTTAGATTTTTTTAGATTAGTAGAAGATTTTAAGATTTTTAAGTAGATGATATAGTTTTAGAGAAGATTTTAGAAGGAATTAGAAGATATGATAGAATAGAATTAGAATAGATTAGATAGAAGATTTATAGAGATTTTAGTAGATTTTGATTTTAGTGGTCTTAGATAGTTAGTATTTAGAAGAAAAGATAGTAGGTTTATTTAGAGATATTAGATAGATAGAAAGATTTTTAGAGATTTTTAGAAGAGATACAGAAGTGAGAAAGATAGATTTTGTTTAGAATTTTTAGAAGAATTTTTTTTAGAAGTAGATAGATAGATAGAAAGAATAGAATTTTAGAAGAAGATTTTAGAAGATTAGAATAGATAGATAGTTATTTTTTAGATAAGATTAGTTAATTTAGAAGAAGAAGATTTATATATTTTTTTAGATAGATTTTTTAGAAAAGATTAGTTTTTTAGAAATTTTTAGATTAGAAGATTTTTTAGAGAAAGTAGATTAGAAGATTGATTAGGATTAGAAGATTAGATAGAGAGTAGAATAGAAGAAAGAAAAGAATCGACTAGAAGATATTAGATATAGAATTAGATTTTTAGAAAAGTAGAAATAGTTTATAAGATTGTAGATAGATTTTAGAAATGGGTAGATTAGGATTTTAGATAAGATGAGATTAGATTTAGAAGATTTAGATAGAATAGAAAGTTAGATAGATTAGGATAGTTAGAAGAAAATAGTTTAGGAGAGTAGGATAGATTAGATGAGATTTAGTAGAATAGAAGAAGTTTAGAAGAAGATAATGTAGTTTTTAAGTTTAGAGAATTTTTTAAGAAAATAGAATAGATTAGAATTAGATATTTAGAGTTCAGATAGATAGTAGAATAGATATTTAGTTTTTGTAGGATTATTTAGAAGAAGATAGAAGATTTAGATAGATAGGATTTTTTTATTATAGAATGAAGAATAGAAGATTTAGATTAGAAATTAGATTAGATAGATAAGTTAAGATAGAATGATTAGAAGTTTAGTTTAGAAAATAGTATGTAGTGTTTAGATATAGATAGATTTTGTTAGAAGTTAGAATAGATAATTTTATAGATTAGATTAGAAGAATTTTTTTGTTTCTTAGATACGAAATTAGAAGATAGAGAAGGAAGAAGATTAGAAATAGAAGTGATGTTAGAAGAGACGTTTTGAGATAGATAGGAGTAGATAGAAGGATTAGAATTATTTTAGATTTGTTAGGTTAGATTTTAGTTAGATTTTAGATTTTTTTTTAGAAAGATTAGATTTTTATAGTAAGAATAGATAGATAGATTTAGATAAGATAGATTAGAAGAAGAATTATAGAATAGATTAGAAGTTTAGATAGTAGAATTTATTTAGATTAGATAAGATAAAGAAGAGATTTGTTTGTTAGAAGAAAAGAAGATTGTAGAATTATAGATTAGAAAGATAGAATTAGATTAGAGAGAAATAGAAGATAGAAGATTTTTATATAGATTTAAGAAGATTTTAGATATTAGATAGTTGGGTAGAAGATTAGATTTTAGAGATTTGTTAGAAATTAGTAGAAGAATTTTTTAGAGAAGTAGATTGGTAGATAGAAGTTTTAGATTAGATAAAGATAGATTTAGAAGAATTAGATTTTTAGATATAGATTTAGATTAGATAGTGTTTAGTTTTATTTTTTTGGTAGATAGAAGAAGAAGAAGAGTAGAAGATTTTATGATAGAATAGAATTTTTTTTAGAAATTTTTTTTTAGAAAGATTTAGATAGATGAGAAGTTAGATAATGATTAGATTTAGATTAGATATAGAGAAAAGATATAGAAGATAAGATTAGAATTTTGTTAGATAGTAAGATAGATTAGAGTTTTTTAAGATTAGTTTGTTTTATGTAGATAGATTTTTAGAAAGATTTGTTTAGAATTTAGAAGATTTAGAATTTTTTATTTTTAGATAGAAGATAGATAGTTGGTTATTATTTATTTTAGTTTTAGAAGAAGAAGATTAGATTAGTAGATAGATAGTAGTAGATTTAGATAGAAGAAGAGTTTTTTTAGAAGATTTAGATAGAAAGTAGATAAGATAGATAGGTTAAGTTATAAGATTGAGGATTAGTAGAATAGAGAATTAGATAGATTAGATTTGTTAGAATAGATTAGATAGTTTTTGAAGTTAAGAAAGAAGATTAGATTTAGAATAGTTTATTAGATTAGAATAGAAGAATAGATAGTTAGCTTTAGTGAGAAGAGAGAAAGATATAAATAGAGAGAAAGATTAGAGAAAATAAGATTTAGTTATTTTGTTTTTAAGATATTTAGATAGTAGATTTAGAAATTTAGATTTTTAGAAGATTAGATTTAGAGATTAGAATTAGAAATTTTTTAGATAGATAGAATCTTTAGAAGATAGAATAAGAATTAGAGAGTAGATTTTAGCAAGAATAGATAGAGAAAGATTTTAGATAGATTTAGATTAGTTTAGAGATAGTAGATTAGAAAGAGTTAAGAAGATTAGAGAAGTTAGAAGAGAATTTGTAGAATTAGTTTTAGAAGATTTTAGAAAGAAATTTATTTAGATTTTTCAGAATTTTAGTAGATAGTAGATTTTTTTATAGTTAGATAGATTTAGATATTTAGTAGATATAAGAATAGAAATTTGTATATTTGTTAGATAGAGATTTAGTAAAGATTAGATAGATGTTAGAATAAGATTTTTAGATTAGTAGATTTTAGAAGATTAGTAGATTAGAAATAGATGAAGATAGTAGATTTAGGCGTAGTAGATTTAGAAAGAAGAAGATAAAAATAGATAGGAGAATTTAGAATTAGATAGAGTAATAGATTAGTAGATAGAAGATATAGTTTTTTTTTAGGATAGAAAGGTAGATTGAGATTTATATTTTAGATTTTAGATAGATTAGATAGAATTTTTAGAAGATTAGAAAAGATTTAGATTTTATGATATTTAGTTAGATTATTTTTTAGATTTAGAAAGAGTATAGAAGGATTAGATTAGTAGATAGTAGAATTTAAGATAGAAGAATTGAATTGTTAGATTTAGAGAGAGTAGATTTAGAATAGATGATAAGAGTTTAGAAGAAGAGATATTTAAGATTAGAATATGAGGAATTTAGATAGATATTTTGTTCTTAGTGATAGAAGATAGAAATTTAGAAGTTAGAAGAGTAGATAGTTTAGATTTTAGATTTAGTTAGATTAGAAAGATAGTGTTTTTTTTAGAATTAGTTTAGATTTAGTAGATAGATTAGAAATATAGATAGAATTTGTGTTATATAGGAATTAGAAAAATTAGATTATTTTGATTTTTAGAAAGTAGTATTTAGATTAGATATTATAGATTTAGATTAGAGATTATTTTTTTAGAAGATTTTTTTTTTACTTTTTTTAGTAGAGTTTAGATAGATAGAATTTTAGATGTAGATTTATTAGAAGATTAGAAAGATAGATAGATAGGATTAGAATATTTTGGTTTTTAGAATTTTAGAGAATTTGTGTAGATGAAGAATTAGAAGTTAGTTTTTTTTAGTTAATAGAATAGAAAGAGTAGAAGAATTAGAAAAGATTTAGGTATATGAGATTAAGTAAGATAGATAGAGATATTAGAAGATTAGTAAGTAGATATAGATTAGGAAAATAGTATAGTTATTTTAGTTAGATTATAGAAAGAAATTAAGATAGATTAGATGTATGAGATTAGTAGAAGAAGAATTAGTAAGATTTAGTAGATTATATTAGATTTTTGATTTAGAAATAGATATATTAGAACTTAGAATAGTTTTAAGAGTTTAGATTAGAATTTAAGAAGAATAGTAGAGTTATTAGTATAGAATTAGATAGATAGAAGAGTAGAATTTTTAGGATAGATTTTTTAGTAGATTAGAAATAGATATTTAGATAGAGTTTAGATTTAAGAAGAATTAGATATTTTTTTTTAGATAGATTAGGGTGTGGGGTATAAAGGTTTTATTTAGTAGAAAGATAAGAAGATATTAGATTTAGATTTTTAGGTAGTAGATTAGTTAGATAGATTAGAATAGTAGAAGATTTAGATAGAATTAGATTTTTTAGAAAGTAGAGATAGATAAGAAGATTTTTAAGATAGAAGAGATTTTAATTTTTTTGATTAATTTGATTTAGATAGATTTTTATGTTTTATAGATTAAGAATTAGATTAGAGATTATAGTAGATAAGATATATAGATTCTTAGATAGAAGAGTAGATTGAGTAGGGTGTAGAATTTTTTTAGATAGATTAGAGTTCGATTTCATTTTTAGATAGAAGTAGTATTTTAGATAGATTAGATAGTAGAAGATAAGATAGTTAGATAGATAGATTGTTTAGAGTAGAAAGATTAGATTAGATATTATAGATTTAGATTTTAGATTTTAGTTTAGATAGTTGTTTTTTAGATAGTAGATTATTTTTAGATAGATTTAGATTTAGAAGTAAGTAGAGTAGGAAGTATAGTTTAGAATAGAAGAAGAGTTAGTTAGAAGAAAGATTAGATTGTAGAATTTTAGTTATTTGTTTAGAATAGAAGAAAAAGAAGATTAGAAGTAGTTTAGAAAAGATTTAGATTAGATAGGATTATAGGATATAGATAGATTTTAGAGATAGAAAGATTTTAGCAGAGAATAGAATAGATTTTAGATATAGAAGATTTAGATTTGGTTAGAATTTAGAAGTGTTAGATAGAATAGTTTTTTAGAGTTATAGATTTTTAGAGATTTTTTTAGATATTTTAGATAGATTAGAAAAATAATAAGAGATAATTTAGAAGAAGATTTTAGTTAGATTTAGATTTTTTAGAAGATTTAGATAAGGAAATTTTTAGAATTAGATAGAAGAAAGAAGAAAGATAAGAATTAGAATTAAGAATAGAAGAAGATTTAATAGGGTGGTGGAAAAAATTAGATTTTAGAAGTGGTTTTTTTAGATAGAATTAGAATTAGAAGATTTTTTAGATTAGATTTATAGATAAGATAGAAATTAGATTAGAAGATTTATAGTAAATATTAGTTTTTTTAGAAGATAAGAAGAGTTAGATAGAAAGAGATAGAATAGGTTTAGGATTATTTATTTTTTTTTTTAGAAGAAGGATTTATTTTTAGATTTTAGATATAAGAATTAGAAATTTTAATAGAAGAAGATTAATAGTATTTTAGGTTTTTGGTTTAGATTTTTAGATAGATAGAAGAAATTTTTTAGATTTAGATTAGATTTGAAGAAGAAGAATAGATCTATTAGAAGAATTAGAAGAAGAAAGTAGATGATAGATTTGTAATAGATAGAAATTAGGGTATTTTAGGAAGTAGAAGTAAGATTTAGAATTTAGTTAGATAGTAAGAAGAAGATTAGTTTAGAGAAGAATTTAGAAGATAGTTTAAGATATTTTTTGTTTAGTAGATTTTATTAGAGTTTAGAATAGTTTAGAAGTATTAGATTAGAAGATTTAGATAGAAGAATTAGATTTTATTTATTTTTTTAGATTAGATTTAGAAGAGTAGAATTAGGTGTGTTTTATTAGATAGTTAGGATTAGAATAGATTAGAGTGAAGAGATTTATAGAAGATAAAGATTTATATTAGATAGAAATTTATATAGAGAGAATGAATTTTTTTAGTTTTTAGATAGAAGATTGTTAGAAGTAGATTTAGAAATTTAGTAGATAAGTTTGTTTAGAATTTTTGTTAGGATAGATACAATAGGGGGGTAGGATTAGAAGATAGATTTTTAGAATTTTAGAATGTTTTTTAGATAGATAGAATAGAATAGATATTAGAAGAAGATAGAATTTAGAGTAGAAGATTTTTGAAGATAAATTTTTAGATAGAAGATATTAGTTTAGTAAGAGATAGATTTATAGATTTAGAGACAGATTAGAAGAAGATTAGATAAATTTAGAAGTTAGAAATAGTAGAAAGAAGGTTTTTAGATTTAGATTAGATAGAAATGTTTTTAAGGATTTTAGAGTAGAAGTTTAGGAATAGTGTAGAGATTTTAGATAGAGAGTAGAGATTAGAAATTTATGAAGATAGATAGAGAAGAATTTAGAAGAAGAAATTAGATTTTAGAAATAATTAAGCTAGATAGATTAGATTAGAGATTTAGATTAGAATAGAAATAGATAGATAGATATTAGAGTAGAGAAGGTATGAAGATTAGATTTTAGTGATAGATAGAATTAATAGTATTTAGAATAGTAGGAAATAGATTAGAAGTAGAATATAGATTTATAATTAGGATATAGTAGATTAGAATTAGATTAGATTAGAGATTTAAGAAATTAGAAATGATTTTTTAGATTTTTGAGATTAAGATAGAATTTATTAGATATTTATTTTTTAGATTTAGATGTAGATTAGATTTAGATTTTTAGAGTTAGTAGAAGAGATTGAAAGAATATTTAGGATTAGAATATAGATATAATAGTAGAGAAGAAGATTGATTTTAGAAGAAATAGTTGGTATTAGAAGATAGATTTAGAATTAGATTGGAAGATAGAGATAGAAGTTTTTTGTATAGAAGATTTATATTTAGATAGAATATTTAGAGATGTTATTTTTTATTAGAAAGTTTGTTTTAGATTTTTTAGATTTTTAGAAGAAGATTAGATTTTTAGATAGTTAGAAGATTTTTAGGAGTTTTTTAGATAGAATTTTTAGAAAAATTTTAGTATGTTTTTTAGAGTTATGAGTTAGAAGTTCTTTTGATAGTTTAGTTTATTTAGTTTTATAGATAGGGATAGAGTTAGATAGATTAGATTTTGTAGTAGATGTTTTTAGAGAAGATAGGATTTAGGAATTATTTAGAAGTAGAAGAGATATTTTTTTTGATTTTTAGATTTTTTAGATTATTTGAAGAATTGATGTATTTTAGATTTAGATTTTAGTAGATAGATTTAGAATTAGAAGATGTTTTTTGATTTTGTTTAGAATTGTTTATAGATTTTGGTAGAAGATAGTTTAGAGTTAGAATGTTAGTTATTTTGTGTTTTAGATAGAATAGTGAGAAGATTAGAAGTTAGATTAGATAGATAGAAAGATATAGATTTTAGAGTAGGATTTAGGAGTTGTTTAGGTTAGATAGAGAGAATAGAGTAGAAGATTTTTTTATTAGATTTTTATAGAGTTTAGAAGAATTTCTTTTATTTTAGTTTTTTTTTTAGATATTAGAATAAGAGTTTTTTGTTTAGAATTTTTAGATTAGAAGAGTTTAGAATTTATAGGAATAGAAGGAATTTAGAATTTAGATTTTTAGAAAGAAATAGTAGATTAGAATTTAGATTTAGTAGTTAGATTAGAGTAGAATAGTAGAAAGGATAGAAGATAGATTTTAGTATTTTAAGATAGATGATAGAGTTAGATTGTTAGAGATTTTAGAAGATTTTTAGATATTTTTTTTTGATAGGTTTTTAGATTTTTAGATTTATTTTAGAAATTAGATAGAGTTAGAATTAGATTGTTTTTAGATAGTAGATAGATAGTTAGAATGAATTAGATTAGATTAGATTAGTTAGATAGAGAATAGAAGAAGTAGATTTAGATAGATAGAAGATTAAGAATTATAGAATAGTTAGATAGAATTAGATAGGTAAGATTAGATTTTTTTTTTAGATTTTAGTAGTAGTATAGGTTTGATAGATTAGAAGAGATTTAGAATATTTAGAAGTTTTTAGAAGAAGAGATTTTTTTTTAGAATTTATGTTTAGATAGATTTTTTTAGAAAGAGTTAGAAGAAGAAGATTAGAATAGAAATAGAAGAATAGAGCAAATTAGTTTTTTATAGGGAAAGATAGATGTTAGATAGTTAGGAGGATCTAGAAGAAAAGAAGTCTTATTTTTAGACTATAGAGAAGAAATAAGAAGATTTTAGTTTCAGAATAAGATTTCGTCTAATACTTTCGTTTTTTAGAAGACAGTAGAAGTCTTTTCGTGAATATTTTAGATCTATATTATAGTTTAAGAGTTAGAAAAGAATAGTTTAGATTAGAAGAAGAAGAAGAAGTAAGGAGATTAGAAGATGATTTGTCTAGGATAAAGGAATTCTTTTAGATAGAGAAGATTTTTTTGATATCAGTTTAGACGTTTAGAATATTAGATTAGAAGAATAGAAGAATAGGAATAGAAGAAAGGAATTTAGTCGTGTAGCAGATTAGGAGGGCTAGAATATAGAAAATCAGAATAGAAGATAGATTTAGAAGAGAAGAGGTTAGTAGATTTTTAGATTTCGTTAGAAGATTAGAAAAAGTAGAAGATAGAATAGAACTTAAGAGATAGATTAGGAAAAAGATAGAACAATTCTAGATTTTAGAAAAAGTTAGATCTAGCAGTAGATTTAGAGATTAGAAGAAGAGAGTTTTAGAAAGTTTAGTTAGAATAGATCTAGATTTAGAAAAAGAAGATGATAGTAGTTAAGAAGATATTCTATTGGACTATATTAAAGAAAGACAAGAATTTTAGTAGGATTTTTAGATTTAGATTTTAGATAATTGAGATGAATAGTAGATAGAATGATAGAAGAAGATTAGATTCGTTAGCAGAGTTAGAAACGTTTGCTATCGCCAGAATTTATAATGGGAAGTTTCCGGTTGTCCCGAAGTCAGAAACAAGTGACAAGAAGGGAGAAGAGAGTACACTAACGTCAACGTAAAACGCTTTTAATTTTCGTCCCCGAGATAAGCGGGTAGACAAGGGTTTCAATTTAAGCCCCCTCCGTGCACATTCGCTAAAACAGAAGGAACGGAGTTTAATTAAAGTGAATTTTGGCTCGGCTCTCCGTATTACACGTTCTCGTCCCGGGATTCCCTTCGGCTTAAGTGACCATTTCGGAACATTGACCTTTAACAAATTTACTCCCCCAACGTAGACAGATCGTAGGCGGAAGGGGAGATGTAAGGGCGGGCCCTTGTCAGGGTGTAGTCGCTAATGGCACCCCGCTAGTTCCAAGGATAATGCTAATTAACTTGGAACGAGAGGGGGGATGTTATTAAAACATGATTACCAAAAGGAAGGCTCTTCCCCGTCTCTTAATGAAAAGGTCAACAGAAATCATTTATGATTCCTCCGCGTCCTCACGTTTCTTTTTGGCAAGTCGCATGATGAAAAGTCGTTTATTATAAGATAATTGATCATTATCTAAACCAATAAAAATAATCTCCGATTCAATTAGCTGAAAGGAAAGGAAGAAGCCACTAAAATCTAATCAATCAACTCCCTATAGAAGACCTCAAAGGGGTGCTAATATTAAAGCTATTCCATATCCCGAAGCCGAATCCGACCTCTCCCCTTTTCATCCCCGCCTTCTCTCCGGGGTTTTCCTTTCTAATACAGATCGAGGCTTCGTTCCAGAGAAATTGGGACAGAGGAGGATGTTATCAAGGGATCACCCCGACGGGTCTTCTCAATGAATAGCTTTATGAGTTCCGTTTTCTTGTATGAAAAAAAAAATTGGCGAACTCGTTTCCTTCAAACAACCTAAGTTTGATTAAATTTTTGTCAAAATAAAATGTTCTAAAAAATATTGTATTTTTTTGTACACAATTTATGCCATTGACCAAATAAACACACTTTTTCCCTCCTACTGTGTTTGGAGCTTGACCCCGGACTTGGGACCGGGCTAGGGGACTTTTCGGGAGCTTAATCATTTTATGCTCTATTCATCATTGAACTAACTATTTTGACTAGAAAAGCCAACCAATTTTGAAAAGTTAATGAAGGGGAATGAAAATGACATAGGGTCTCAAGAAGACACTGAAGGGAAGAAAAGGTAATGACCGCACACTATCCAGAAGCTCGAAATGGCAAGTGACAACCTTTGGGGAAGGTAATGAAGCTCCTCATCCATTCAGGTACCTATCCATAATGAAATGTTGGAGCACTGCACATGGCACTCTTATTCGCTCTTATTCCACATATGTACTATAAGAGCCCCCTTGCCTCACCCCCCAGGGGATAGGAGGGGGGACTGGACGGTCACCCCACATCCTAACCACGGCCGACAATGCTTAACTTCGGTGATCAATGGGAACCGGTGCTTTATTACTGCTAGCCCGTAGCCCCTGCACATGGCACTGTAATTGGTGATTTAAGGGCAGCACGATAAGGAGAGAATGCAGTAATTTTCAGAAGGGGATGCAGCAGAATTTTACCAATCTACAATTTTTTTATACTGAGTAAATTAACTTTTTTTTAAGGGCAGAATATTAGGAAAGAGCTGGAACGGACAGAATTGGTATTGATAGATTTTATGTTAGTGGCGTTTATCCGTCAAAAACAGTTGTAAATTGAAATAGGCGTTTACGATACTCCATCAATCTTGATGAAGAGAAAAGCCAACAAAAACAGGTGATTTGAGAACGGACGGAAATAGCGGGGAGAGTTTCCGCGGGTATAATTGATGAGCAATTTAAGTAAAAACTCTTTCCGTATGCTGTCTCTCTTGTGTTTCTCATTCAAACGGTGCAATCAACGAAAGTTATCTTCGGGCTCCCGCTTTTCTTTCTTCCCTCTCATGTAAAAAGTAAGCATTACCCCAGTTTTTACAGCTCTACATCAAAACAATGCCCCAGACGGGTAAAACCGGAGGGCTCTTCCGAGTACGAAAAGCGGGGGAGTGGAAAAAAGAAAAGAAAAGAGAGTAAAGAAGAAATGGCCCATTAACTGCGAGGAGGTGTAGGGCGGGTAAGAAGGGTTGGGGGGCTGTGAAAAGTACGGCTTGTTCTCCTCGAGACATTCAGAGCACCTGTTCCCACTTCCAACGGCTCCATTGTCCTCTAAGCCGGAAAACTCATCCGAGAAAATAATTGCCTTTGTCCCCTTCAGACAGTCAACAACGATCCTACCAGCCGTCAACATCACTATCAATTTTTATGCCTTTGCAAGCAAAATGCCTTCCCCTACGAGAAAGAATTCAAGGAATCCGATGACAACGTCCAGCCATACCTTCTCGTATTCGAAAAGCAAGACATTTCTTTACATTTTCTATTAGAGCATTTTGAACAAAACTTTGGAGAAGAGCGTATGTGGTATAAAAAACATTTTGACGTTGTTTATTTTTAAGATTTTTCGTGGCTTTGATACCAGAGAAAGCCACGAGATTAGCTATTCTGAGAGACAAATAAAGTCCCCTCCTTTCAACCCGGAATCCTCTCTCCTCAGACGTCAATCCAAGCGACGAGGGCAAACGAGGAGTTTGATTAAAAACGCAATAACCTTTCCCCATCCCCTTTTCTTCTCATCTTCAGGCTCTCCCTCCGGCTTCTCCCTTTCTACCCGCTCTCGGCTTTTCTCTTAATGAACTGTTGATCTTCATGAAGTCTACGCATATCCTTCTCCTCGCCTTCAACTTGTTAAATTGGCCCTCTTCCCCTAATCTGTCAAAATTTCTTCGCCGCCCTTTTCTTCCTTGTTTCTCTTTCTCTTTTAAACGGCCAACGCGTTAAAAGCAATTCTAACAGTTATTGCTTTATTAAACTTTACACACAACTTAGAACTAATTAAAACTTTTAATTGCTCCACAAAACATCTTTTCAAAATAATAAAGAGATTTTTTTTTGTTTAAAAGT
This sequence comes from Orius laevigatus, assembly GCA_018703685.1. NCBI lineage: Eukaryota > Metazoa > Arthropoda > Insecta > Hemiptera > Anthocoridae > Orius > Orius laevigatus. Next base: position 79,565 of record JAGWEN010000098.1, on the reverse strand, counting down.
TTTATGTTATTCAAATTTAGGCGTTTTTCTCTCTCGCATTGTGTGTTTATCAGATGGAAATCAGTGATGCTAAAGGAGAGGTGGGTTTCTGAGGTAAGTTAGGATTCCCTTGAGATGCCACCTCGTCCATGTTCACCGCTCTGTCCTCTTGTATTCCCTTCCCCGCATTAATTCAAACTTTTCCCCAAGTGGTGAATACCAATGATTCTAATACTCTATGGAAAATACGTTAGGACGTTAAAAAGTAGGCTAATCATGATTTTTAGAAAAGTAATAAGAAGCGGAAATGAGCCTTTGAATAGGTCTGGCTAAAAGAGGCTTGATTCATCGCCTGAGGTACACGTTCTGGCTTTTAGCCCTCCCTAAACCCCTTTCTCAGCCCCCCACAAGGCTGCCCTTTTCCTTAGACCTCTAAGCATCCTTTACCTCAATCTATACGTGTTCTGAATTCTATCCCCAGGTGTGTAGTGGTCGGGAGAATGGGAAGAGAAACCACCCTAGGAAACTTGTCCACTTAATCTTACAACCACCTTCTTTCCCGCCCTCTTTCAAGTACAACAGACATAAAACACCGTCATTCAAAACTCAATCACAAAAAATCAATAATTTAACATTTAGGCGCCACAAAATATGAAGGGAAAAAAAGTCGTCGGAAGGAAAACAACCATCCATTGTAATTTAGAGTTCTTACTCCAGCGTCCCGACCGCAGGAAGCAATAAATTGAATGGAAAAAGCCATTAAGCTTCTCCGAACGTCTAAGATCAAAAAAATAATAATAAATAGGAAAAAAACACCATATTTCTTACCTGAAATCAAAGAAAATACAATTAAATTTTGCCTATTACAACAAAATTATCCATAAAAAAAGGCTTCGTAAACAGAAAAAGTGCTATGATACAATGGAAAGTCGTAAAAACGACTACTCTCCTTTTTATTATTACATTTTACGAGTCTTTGGCCGAATCCACGACCTATATTCTTGAGTATCTAGTTTTAAATTTTCGACGATGGGAAAAATCTGGGCCTAACTTTCCGGAAAAGGGGGTCAGTATATAAATCTGAACGTGACTCGAATTACGCTATGTTCATGTGACAGCTAGTAATAGATTACAACCTCCCCTGCATTGCAAATCCTAGACTGTCTGGAACAGCATAGTAGAGATGGATTTTATGCGAATCTATTCACCGAAATTTTAATCAAAAAAATATTATAAAGAAGGGAATGAGCAGCCATGTGCATTAATGTAATGAAAATGTGTTTACTTTTGATTAAAAAGGAGGAAACGGGACGATTTTCAACGAGCCCGCAACACCGGCACGAATTTCTGGCTTGGTCGCGCCGTGATACCTTGAATTACCTAATTTTCTTAATGGATCCAAGCCCCCTTGAAGTCTCCAGGCGATAAAACGAAAAAACACCAAATAACTTTTTATCAAAATTACGGTTTTTTTTTTTTCTCTCAAAAACGGGTTTTTCAAATTGAGAATTTCTCCTCCGTTTCCGAAACTTCTGATGAGATGATGATGGTTGATGGCGATGGGCTTGTAGGTGCGGAGAGGAGGAAGAATTTCCGGTCTATTTCCCTTCGCCGGAAGTAATGGTCGGGAAACCGGGGAGGTTCCCCCTTTCGAAAAAGTAGTTGATGAAACCGCTAAGAGCTGATAGTTTAATGGGGGTGAATATCAAGTAGGACTTGGAGTGGGGAAAAAAAGCATTTTTTTTTCTCTACCCTATTCGACCTTTTAAACCCTTAATGGTCATCCAAAAGGACAAAAACAATGAAAAATAGTAATTGCTTATCTTGAAAAACTTTTTTTTCTCGACCTCAAAAAGTTCCGCTATGTCCAAGAGAATGGGGCACCAGAAAAAAAAATCTTTATTTACATGGTAGCTAGTCTGCTTGGTTTCAATGAAAAGAAGTAGATGGTAGCTTGCTGCTTGATTCTAATGGGGGTGATGACGTGGTTCCAAGAACATGATGTAGCTGGTTGATGGGCACATGGTGTACATGAGGATATAAATTGGATGATTCAGGGGATTCAGATATTGCAGCTTGTTTTCGGATATGTAGCTACGTTATGAGGGTACTTTGCCTAGTTCTGAAGATAATGCAGCCTCTTCTATGAAAAAATAAGGGATGGTCCATAAGGGAGGACAAGAAATTAGGTTAAAATTCCAGAAGATCAACAGTTTTTTTGAGAACAAAAGAAACCTTTTGTTTACTTTCCACTCAATGACGTCAGAGTCGAAAAACTTCGCGGGAAAAGAATGAGTTGTAGAATGTTTATATAGAGTCTTGGAGTTCCGGAGGAACTCGCCCATAAATATCTTAGAGGCGGAGGAACCGGAAATCTCGGTAGAGGGAGAAAGAAGGGGCTGGAGGAGAGGGGAGGGGGGCTTAGCGAAGGCGGAGGCCGCGGATGATGGATGTCCTTCCGCCAAGCACATTACAGCGAGGGTCCTACCCTCGGATCCCAACTTAACTAAATACCAACTTTATTCCCTCATTCAATATCCAAAAAGATACTATTTAACCGGAACTCAGCTTCTGAATTTTGAAACGGGCTGCCCTAACGTCGTTGGGCTAATCACACTTTAAAGGGTCCCGGGCGAAGTCTTCTGGTTAATTACGCAACCGAGGAGGCTACGTTATTAGTTCAAGACGCTGAAAACGGATACCTTAGATAATTAGCTTTAATTAACCTGGCACGTTTTGAAAATATGTTTTCTTGTTATCTTATTAACCCAATTTATAGCCATATCTTAATTATTCAAATTAAAAGATAAGAAGCTCTGCTACCAAAATGACATATGAGTTCGAGACTGCTTGAATTACCTAACATAAGACCTGTGATTCTTAAAATATGAAGACATCTAAATTTCTCAACTACGCATGCGCTAAGAGGCAGGCAAAAAGAAAGGGATGTCGATTATGAAACAGTTCTACGCATGCGCGATGAATCAATTGGGTGATTTGTACTGCCACAAGTACTCTACATCTTCTTGTAACGCTACATAGTTCTCAAACGTCTTATCTAGAAGGCGGTAGCATTCCGCCCACCTTGCATACAGATATGCTCTCAGCGGCCTCAAAAAGAATTTTTTTTTTTCTGTAGTTAGAATAGAGAGTGTACTATGATTCCGTATTGTGCCCCTCTATTTGAATGATCCAATCGATGGACTGGGATCCTCTTGATGTGATTAAAGATACTAGCGCTCTGGGTTTCCAACATTACAACTACAACGCGACACTTTTCCTCCCTCTGCACAAGTTAGAAAAGCGATTTTAACAGTCTTGAACGCTTGCGCACTATAGAAGGAGGAAAAGACCCAGGGTGTTTTATGCTTTATTTAAATGCTACACGGTTCCGAGATGGAACCTTTATGTGGACAACAAAGAGGTTAGAAACAACTATTCCCAAGGAGATAAACCTTAAGGGTATCAAATGAAAAAAAAGAAGGCAAACGTGCCCTTGAAACATTAAGGAAGTCCACACTTTTTAGCTTAAAAAAACGGTTTCTTCCCACACAAAACTTTCCCCTGACTTTTCCCCACCCCCATTCTCGTTCTAAATTCAGTCCGCTCCGTGATTCCACGCCATGAAGATAGCAAGCGAAGCACGTAGGGGAATCCAATATTTAACAATAATTTACCTCTTCGCTCTCAATTTTTTTTGTTGGCTCAAGAAAGGGGGCGTATAATATGGAGATATTATAAGAAAATTCAAATTATCCCGTATGCCCTGTCTTGGACACGTTCGTTTTATTGATGATTCACCCTCAAAATCCTCCCTTATTTGTTCTCTTTTTTCCCTCCCCCCTCCATGTTTGTTTTCCATTAAGTTTCCCCTCAACCTTATTTCGATGTTAAAAAAAAATTCTGGAGCGAAGCACTTCGATTTCGGTTTTGTCAACATCTTCTGGATATAAAAATAATTACAACGTTTATTTTGATAAAAAAAGTCTCTTCATCAAGAAAATGGGTTTAAGAGCCTGTTTAAATAATGTTAAATATTGAACATAAATGGTGTATTAAGTTTAATGCTATTAAAGTAATCAAGCATTGAAGGCAATAAAATGCTCTGAGATAAGCTTATGGAGGTTAACTGCGGGTTGAATTTACAGAGACAGTATCCTGTTAGGGCTTAATGGCGATTTGTGCTCGGGAGATGTCACCAGGCCCCAATATAACGACTTGACGTTAACTTTAAATATACAACACTAACCAAAGCACCTCATTTAATTAAGCAAATAGGGTCTACACGTTATCCGCTGGGATTTAGCTGTCAGAGTTGGATTTTACGTTTATCTGGAACGCTTTTTTATTTCCGAATCAACGGTTGAACCCAATTTAGGGAGGATTCCAGGAAATTATTAGGGTTTCGTATTTAGTTGTTAAGGTGGGGGAATACACTAATTGACAGTAAATTCAATAGAGGGGCGAGTAACAAATTTAAACGAGAATTCGTGAGATTGAAGGAAAGGGCTTAGGAAGCTAACAATTGATGGAGGATCCATCCCTTCGGAGAAGAGGGAAGGAGAATTGATTTTACCAAGAACGGGTTGAACGGTGTGTGAAAGGGCTGTTGATCAAATTTGATTAGGTGAGAGGAGCCTCGCCAATTAAAGGGCTATGCAATCAGCCGGCACATTGTCCCAATCCTGAATACCTTTGACGAGCAGTCAGCATTGTCTCTCAGCCTCCATTGTTTGTATTGATCAACCCTACGGCGTTTCCTTCGACGTCTTCACGTGTTACAATTCAACGCGCGACGGTGAGACCGTGAAATTTCGCGGATTCGTACGGAGGTGGAGGTTGAGTGGCTTTGTTGAAGGATTCGATCCCATAAACGCACTCGAGTGTCCTTCAAAAGCATGAATCACGAAAATATGTGGGTGTCGTGATTATCGCATAAGTCTAATCAGAACCTTCACGTATTTCGCTTAGTCGATTTAAAACGCATTTCTATTGAAGATAAATGCCAAAATCCAACCAAAACGCCAATAATCGTGTAGGAAGGATTGAAAATGACTAAAATCCAAGAAATAACGCAATCATGGATAAAACGACGGAACCAAAACGACCATCTTGTAGGGTGGAATATGAAGCTTCAAATGTTAATAAATTGGACAAAAAGGCTACAATCCATCCAAAAAGACAATTTCAAGACAATTGACAATTCAAGATACCAAGTCCACCATACTGAAGAAAATGGCAACGATATAACTAAAACGACCATTCTGGTAGAAAGGAATGAAATGAGTCCTCAAATGCCAATATTTTCGAGAAAAAAGGTCAAAATCTAATCCAAACGATCATAATCTGGAAGGAAGGAATCGACTAAAATCCAAGCTACAAATGCCATCATACTGGAGGAAAAGCCAGGATGTAACCAAAACGACATTTCAGGGAAGCTTCAAGCAAATGAAGCTTCAAATGCCAATACAATATCAAAAAAGAGCACAATCGAACCAATCTTGTATCAAGGAGTGGCATAGACAAAAATCCACGCTACAACGCCCAAATCGATCATAAACTACTAAAATGGGACAAAAATGGCTGCAAAAAAGCTTCAAATGTCAATAAATTGCATAGAAAAGCCACACTCGAACCAAAATCTCTTGTATCATCTATGAAGGAATGGAATTGACTAGAATCCAAGTTTTTCACCAATAAACCAAACTGAACATGTGGAAATTTCCACATACTAATGGATTAACAAAGGGTCTAACATAAAAAGTTAAAAAATCCATTAAAATCCGCTCCTCTTAAGCATTTAAGAAGGAAACACTGAACATTTCAATTTCCCTTTTTTTCCTCCTGTTCTTAATGTAATTAATTTTTTGCTTCCGTGCCCCTCGAGGGTCTTAGAAAGAAAGCCTAATTGGAAGGAACGTCGGACAAAACATTTCTCTAAAACCGTATAACCTTTTTTTTTTCCTTCTCTCTCCTTCTGTATAAAAACAACAGAACCTTAAAACGAAAAAGACAAGAACAAGTCTTAATCCCAAAAAAACTGCTACACATTTTCGTGATCAAATTAAAAAATTGTTACTTATAGTCGAAACGCGAAATTGCTTTTTTATGAATTTTTTTTTTTCAAAAAGAGGAATCGGGCGAGATCAAAGCAGCTTTTTCCATCCCTCCCGACCACTCGCGAAATGACGCAATAGAAGGTTCGTTAAAATTTTAATATCCTGATTTAAATTACAGGGACGCCCCCGAATTTATGTTGCTTCAAGGGAATTACTTACGGTCGATATATCATAGCGTTTAGTCAGTCAACAGCACCTTTGTAGTGGCCATAATGAAAGCACTAACTCTTTAACTAGTTAACAGCCTTAAGGTTATTGAACCTACTTCAAGATTAAATTATTAACGACCCTTTAATAAAGACAATTATTTTTCAATCGATGAACTTGAGGCTGCTTGAACATTTTCCGATAAACCACGAGAAGAAAAAAAATTCTCGAGTGACATTTCGCCATTGTGAAGAAGCTAATTGTCGTTATAGGTCACGACACAAAAGCCCGAAACTCCTTTAGTCTTTCAGAAGGGTTTCCTTTCAGAGATCGTCGATATCCCTTCGGTCCGTCGACTGCGGCAGTAACGGAAAAACGTTCGCCAAAGGAGAAAAGCCGGAGGTAAAATGGGAGGAACACTTGAAACCACCCCTGGGGCCCCTTCCTAGAACGTCGTCATGGTTACAACCGAAACAGAAATAAAACTGATCCCCATACGACCATTCCGAAATAGAGCTATCTAGCTTTCCCAGCGTAAAAGGTTTCTCCCCTTTTAAATGTTTAATTCCAAAAACAATGAATTTCACCAATATTCTCACAACTGGTGGCAGCGCTTGTTTAAAAAAGTCATTTTCCAAATAAATTGATGCTAATGAATTCATGAGAAAATATAAAAGTTTTTGTTGTTTTTAAAATGTTTTATGGTTAAAAATTCGAAGAAAGTAATTTATCAAAAAGGAAGAAAAAGAAGAAAATTTAGGTAGGGGAACAATCAGAGTTTATAACAATATCGAGCCTTCATTAATATAGGAGCCTTTTCAGACTCAAGTTTCTCAGACGTAATTTTCACAGCTCATTCATCCCCTTTCCTGAGTTTTCCTTTCTCTCGGCGTCTCCCCTGTCATATTTCCTTCCTTTTCCTATTTTAATTTACTGGAAGAGTTTTTTTTTTCATTGAAAGGACAAACCTTTTCAAAAAAAGGCCTCGAAAAACATCGAGGTCTCGAACGACTTCCTCTTTCCACCGAAAATAAAGAAGTGAACTGAACTTTGATAAACTTTTTACACGGTGGCGGGCGTGAAGTTGGAACAACTTGGTAAAGTAGAGTGTAGAGAATCCGTGGGTAGGGGCAAATAATAAAAGGGACCGACCGGGCACAGGCACTCTTTTCCCGACTTTTATCCCAAGTAATTCCAATCCTCTTATATTACAACAATACTCAAAATCGCATTTTCTCTATAAATTATTAAAGCTTCCTTTTATACACCTACACACATCATTTAAACAAGGAAAACTTGAAATCGAAAAAATCTACCTAATAAAAAAATGAATTTAAACAGTAAATTTGCCCAAAACATCAAAAACGCCAGAAGTCTACGTTCTAAAGAAAGGATATTCAAAGGTTGACCCATCATGGATAAGTAGTTATTATTGATCTTCCTCGTGATAAATTTAAAATTCTTGAGATGTTCTTGGAATTCTAAAGATTCATCAAGATCTTTTCAAAAGATCCCTTCTCCCCCATATCAGGACAAAGGGAATCAAAAGCCTTTCATTTGTCCTCGAGAACAAAAAAGAAAAAAAAATCCCCATAATACTTGGGCGGTGACTGCCTCCACTCCGGACCGCATGAAAGAATTCCGCCCCGAATATATTTTACCCGGAATGAAGTTTTTTTTCCCTACCCCACCATATCAAAAAGCTGGGACCTTTCATTTTTTATTTATGGCAAAAATTTTCCGGATTAGTTTTTCCCTTTGGGATGGAAAAAAAAATTATTTCGAGGGAATTTTTTATATATAAATTTAAAGATCGCTTTGCGGGACGCTCTATAGAACATTTCTCTGTAAACATACCTCCAATTAGCGGTCTGTTTGTCCAGTGCCCCCTCGTGTCTGTCATTCTCTTTTCCAAAAAGCCCCATCGCATGCTGGGATAGATTTTTTTTCCCTAACGTAAACTTTTCACGTAAAAACCGCCGCATTGCATGTGAGAAGTGTCTGAAATTATCCTCGTGTCGAGTTCTGGGGTTGTATAAATTTAATTTTTGATTACTTTGCGACATTTATTTCGGAAGTTTCATAAAAATCTAAAAAGAGAGGGAAAATGAGACCTCATCAGCATTTATTCAGTAATTACAAACATTAGAATGAGGTTTGGACCTTACTAGTTAATTTAAAGGTAGAAGGGCCATGAATAAACAAAGTTAATCACCATTTCTCAGGTGATTGATATCCAGAATTTCTTATAAAAAGAACATTTTCGATATGTGAAAGGAAGTAATATTTTTGGATGTAAGATACGTAGAAAAGGAGATATGAAGGGAAAAGTCTTTGACCAATCAGGCGTATATATAGAACGGGGGATGAAATGGTGCGGTATAGGTGACCGGATCGCCCCCACCCTTTGCTTTTCGAGCGCACTCCTGTCCATTTACTTTCACCATCACTAACCGTGACTGATGAAGGAACCCGCATCTCCCCCCCGAACTCCACTTTAGCGGGGCCACACCTAATCAACTCCAAACCTTCGCATCGACCCCTCCTTTCTCACTTCCGATGCAATTTCTTCCGAGCGTTATCAATCATGCGTTCTCAAAATGAACAATGTGGAAGCTCCGGAAATATGTATTAATGCAAGGACGTTGAAATTGAAGGAAGAGAAGTTTCTAGTAAATTAACACCCAGACATGGGATCCTTTGTTATCTTACCTTTCCAGTCCTATTGAGCAAGATGAAACTGGTAAGTCTAAATTAACAAACGGTTATATACACTGGTTTAATCAAAATTATATAAGATTCTTCAATTTGCACAACTCGAGCACTTAGGCAGTTTTAAATCCAAGTTTTCGTCTCCCACGCTCCAAATCAGAACGTTTTTTAGTTTTTGACCTCTAGCTCGAAAACTATCGGTTCTAGCGACTTGACCAGGAAGTAAAAAACGAAAGATTATTAAATTCTGCGTCTAATGAGCTTTCAAAAGTCAAAATCGGTCAAGCCGTTCGCGAGATATTGTCAGTCAAAGTTGACCGGACCGATTTTCGAAAAATTTATCATTTTACCATACATTGCTCTCACGGGAAACTGGAAAGTACAAAAAAGTTGAGACTAGCCTCATTTCAAAGATATTAAACTAATGGCTGCAAAATGGTAATTTTACTATGTACACACTGGATAGGAGTTTCTATTCTTTGATTGGTCGATTTCTAAACAAAGGAGGGCACTATGTAAATCCCAGATATCACGATGTTCTCGAAATAAACCTGACCTAGGATATAACTAAACGTGTTGTTAATATTACATGGAGTTACAATATGATGTAACATTAACATTATACGATATTTGTTTTCAGAACACGTTGTTTTTTCCAATTTTTTCGTGTTCGTATTATATAAGTTGGAGCTGGGAAAAAGTTTTTTTCATTTTTTGTTCTCGAAAGTCAACTGTCTCGGTCGCTCCGGGTATATATTTTGCCTTTTTTCCTCCATTTTCGCTCTGGATATGGCAAGAGTATCGGTAAGGACGTCGGAAAACGGTCGAGAGGGTTGAGAAAAGGAGGAAGGAGGGGTTTTCTGGAAAATCCTCTTAGACAAGTTTTCCCCGAGTCGCTGTCAAGTCCGACCGCCGGAGTTTCACTTCACTCCTAACGAAAAATCTCAGTTCTCCCTCCTTCCCCTCATCCCAGACCAAGAAACGGTCACGGATATAGATCGTGAGTTTTTCTTTTTCGACCCCCACTCCACCACTTTTAGTTCCATTTCGCCCAAGGCCCATCTGAAAGGTTAGACGTAGAGACTCGAGGGTCGCCCCTGCCACTTCTCCAAGCCCATTTCCTCCAATCAAAACTTTCTTTTGAGATTGATGAATGGTCCTGTTGTGAATTGAAGGGGAGAAGCCCCGGTTAAATATACACTTTTCAACAGACAACTTATCTGGTTAGTTAATAAACAAAACACAACTTTTAATTAAAACAAAAGCCCAATACGTATAATCATTTCCACCGATAAAATGAAATGCCAATTTCACATTTTATTATAAAAAAAAAAAAAATTAAATTTTTTTATAATCAAGTTGAAAAGCGATTATTTTCATAAATTTCTTCATGTGTCAAAACACGCAGGATATTGAAAAAAGTGAGTTAAAGCTATTTTTAATGAAGGTTAGACATGGAATGTTCGTTGTTCATTCCATTCATCCATTTATTGTGAAACACGAAACGCTCATTACGGAATAAACCGATGCATGACACACCCTATAGCTGAGATAAGATTTTAATTATTAAATACCCTTATCCGAAGGGAAAAAGAGACTCATTATTAACGATTAACACGTGTCGGTAGGGGAAAAAAAATTTAACGACAATTAGAAGGGAAATTGTGTATAAAAATAACAATTTCGAAACAAACTTGAACGGGAATGTTTGTCCGGGAGTTTTGAGAATTATGTCGATTCAACACGGCTAACGAGTAGTCAATAACGAACCATCCACCCTTGGGGTCGTTCATGCTTTTGGGGCGTCGCCAGAAATCATTTCCCCCTCCTTCCCATACACCCTCGCCTTTTTTCCCCATGTCTTTACAATTACGAAGCGAATACTTTTGAAAGCAATAAAAAAGGTTAAAAAATGCGGAGAGGAAATAAATTCGAGGATTTGAAAGAGACGTGATAAATTTCGGAGTGAAAGCCCCTAAAATATTAACCTTTTTTGATCTGATATGTATGAAAAAGCGTTTACATTAACGTTTCAACGGAATTTCATTACTGATAAACGATATGTTTTTCCTCGTATCAAACTATGTTTTGTTAGTCTATAATAAATGCAATTGAAATTATAGTTGATAAACAATCAAAATTATTATCTATTGCAAAAAATTACTGATTTTACTTAATATTTTGACATTACCAACACAAATTTGGATTCACAAAATCCTCTCCACAACCTCTTCACCTCCCCCTGACCACAAAAAACCTTGCTATTACCCTGTAACTACTCTATCTTTTCAACAAACTACCTCAATATCGCACCCCAACATCATCGCCTCACCACCTTCTACATCTTCCATCCACCACCACCTCCTATCATATTACCACCTTACCCTCCTCAACCATCACATCCACAAACCACGCCTCACCTTCCAACACTTGTTCTATTTTTCCTTCCCCAACCTACCATCTTCAACCCCCCCCCCCATCACATCGCATGACGTCCCTCAAACATCGTCAACCTTCCCCAATTCTCCTCCGTTCACCACCACCCAATATCACCCACATCTCCTAATAACACCTCACCTTCCATCACCTCCTCTATTCTCCCAATATCCCCTATACTAAAATCCTCCTCCTATCTCCCCCGCCCATCATCACCCACATCTCCTCACCTCCCTACTCTCCCAATGGGTCCTTTACTATCCCCCAATCCTCCTCCAATCACCTCCACTAATCATCATCCACAGCTACTTATAACAAAGCTAAGGACCTTCCGTCACCTCCCTTACTTCCTTAATGTCCCTTTTACCACTCTTAACATTCCTTCACCACCTTAACACCCCCCCCCCCCAAAGATGGTAAAAAACAATTAATTCTCAATATTCAGACGATAATCTCGTCCCCATGCTTTAAGCCCTCAAATTATAATGTTTTAAGTACGTTTAGAAAAGCCCTCAAACAAATTAATCTATTCGCTTCTCGTCCAACCATTCGAGAAATGCGGAGTCATGCGAGTTCGGTAACTGTTTAATGCGATCACATAGATTCCTCGTAAATGTACGGACACGGTTTCCCTTTTGCTTCCCACTCGGCGTTAGGCCACAGATATTCGCAAATTCAATCATAATTAGATAGGAATGGGAACCCTTCAACCTGGTCAGTGAATAGCCGGAATTTCAACCATCACAATTAACCACCTACGGATAAAGACATTTTTTTTTCAAACTTCATTTTTTTTTTTAAATTTCTATTCACGTTTCTCGTAGCGTGGGAGAAGGCATTGTATGCTAATTAACCGTCTGCTTCATCTTTTTATTATCTAGAGCATACCCGTGTTTTATTTAATCACCATTACCGGCACGAAAATTGCCTAAAAGCCAGTAATTTAATCAACAAAATGTTTTTGAATTTTAAATTTTTCAAATTCTTAGAAAATTTAAATTCATCGCGTAATATTGAAAAACAAAATATATTTATGTCAATTTTAATTCACGAATATTATTGTCAAAACAATGTTGTAATAAACTTTAAAGCGTTGAAACTCGATATTTTACCTCAAAATATATAAAATGTAAATGTTTACAATGAAAACAACAAAAAGCATTGAGACCGCAGTATCAATATTCCACCGTGGGAGCTAAAGCAGAGGGGAGGTGGGGTGAGGGTCGAGGAGGGCAGGAGAGGCTGGGGGAAATTCGAGTTATGATTACATCTATTTTGTTTCAATAAAGTAAAAGTTAATAAAAGAAATAAAATCAAACTCCATGAAAGGTAACCACTGTCCGAGATTCAGGTTACAGAGTTTGGAAAAGGCAAAAAGGGAGGAGGGGAGAGAACCTAATGGAAAAGAGATAAAACTAAAAGGAGTTGACAATAAACTGAGAAAAGGGTCCTTTCTCATTGTCAGTTTAAAAGGAGGAAAAAGGCTGTTACTGACGTTAAACCCCTCGCGTCGGATTATTTAACGTCCAAATTCTTAAACATTTCTTCCCCTAATAAATTGAAAATGAGGAAGATTCTTTATATGGGGGAAGAGACAAAGGTCTCAAATTAAACATGTACGATATGAGGTTTTGGCAATCAGGGACCGGAAAACGGGAAACGTCTGAATAGAAGGTAGAATAACAGACATTCATCCTTGAATATTCCATTGAGACAGTAATAGAGAGAAAACAACCTCGTTTAATAATGGACCCAGCGACGAAATTGGGAGGGGACTCTCATCCACCTCTATCAAACATTCAAACGATTCCTTTTCTTTTAGAAAAAAAACCTATTTCACAATTTATTAATTTTTTTTCAACTTTTACGTAATTGTGTGTAATTGAAGGGTGACGTGGTTCAACATTTTGCCCTTAGCGTGTTTGAATACAAAGAGTTGGCTTTGTTTAACCACCTTCACAATGCTGAGTCACGCCGTACACAGGAGCTTAGTCACCCCGGCCTCTCAAAAACCCTTTTCACGAACTCCCCTTTGAACACTTCGTTTCGAAGAAACAAATTCTGTTTTTGCCATCTAAAACGACTTGGAAAACTAGAAACTAAATTTCACTCTGAAAACTTTATTTTCAACTTTTAACTCAAAAGGGAACTCAAAAGAAGCAATATTTTAAGAAAACTTCAAACTAATAAAATTAGTAAAACTAATTTAAATAATTGAAATTCATGAACGAAAAATGACTAAGCAGGGCGTTGAAGATGCTAAACCGGCACGACTCAACCACTATGCGGGTTTAAACTCGACGAAAGAAAAACAAGAAAAAAATGTTCCAGATCGAAAAGTTAAAGGGACAAGACCTCGCCAATGCCCTAATTTGGCTGTTTTTAAAAACTGAGAGGAAAGAACCAGAAATAGAACAGAAAAACGAAAATAACGGACTTTTTACTAATTAATTTTTCATTCTGGGTAATTGATGAAAGAGAAAGGAAAACTCAAGGCAAATAAAAGTGAGAATAATTTTTCCTTTCTTTTATCGTTTAAAAATTGTATTCGACTAAATTAATTTAATTAAATTTTTCCTGGATGTTATACCCGAGGATTTTGTAAAAGGTTTTTTTTTTTTTCCGCCTAGGGAAATGTAGGATGGAAGAAAAAGTTGCGTTTTTCCTCTTTTCTAGGAAGGGTAGAAAATTGAAATGATCTCCCAGTTCAAACACGATTTTCTTTTAGCCCCATCTTCTAATCCTCGAGGTAAACAGGGGAGAAAAAAAAACTACAAACGACTTGAACGCCCGGAATAAGGGAAGAGGGGTTCAGGGGGATAGATAGAGAGATAGAAAGAAGGTGGAGGGAAAATCAGACAGGCGAAAAGAGGGAAAAAAAAAACTCCCAACGGCCGCATACAAAGGTTTGTTTACCAAACATCGTTACTTTACTTGGAAAACGGCTCTCGACGGTTTATTCGACCCGATGTTTCGTACTTTCCCAGATTTATTTTTGGTTAATAATTTTTTTTTATACGAAAGCATACATTATAAAAAGCCTTTGAAATCCATTACAAAGCTGAAAAACCCGTTATAAACTTTTGCTTTTACCATGAAAAGAACACACATCTAAAAAAAAAAAAATTAAATACTGAGAAAATAGAGTAAAAAGTAAGTAATCAAAAGCTTTAATATTTTTTATGTTGGAAAAAACTGTTTTTGTTTGCTTGGAATAAAATATAACTTGAATAAAAAATATTTCAACGAAAATTGTAAATCAAGGACAGTTTTTAGAGACTCAAAAGGGATATTGCATTTTTTTCAGCTCCCTGTGGTCTAACCGACTTGAAATTTTTAGAGCATTTTCCTACCAAAGTAGTTTTGTGACAAATTTGAAGTCAATAGGTCGACAGGAAGCTGAAAAAACGCAATTTCCCTTTTAACCTTGATACCACGTGTCTTGATTACCCCGATACCACGTGTCTTAATTACCCCGATACTACGTGTCTTAATTACCCAGATACCACGTGTCTTAATTACCTCGATACTACGTGTATTAATTACACCTGGCACCCCTTGAGCTTGAAATTATGAAAACCAACCCATCGAAAAAGACAAATAAGGTAGTTAGTCGACCAAATTAGTTACCTGCTATTTATTGAAAGGAACTTGTTTTTAGATATTTGCTATAAAATGGTTGAGTTCCCAACTAGATCAAAATATGGAAATATTTTTTCAAAAATAGGAGGTAAAAGTTTTTATGAGGATATTTTTATAAATGAGGGCTTAAGGTACACGTTATTTTCTTAATTTGATTTTTCAATTTTACAAGATAAAATAGGCAGATCCTTTTTCAACGAAATATTGGCCTATAAAACTGCTTTCGATTTCGAACCTTAGAAAAAAATTGAATTTTTAACGACCTAAAATAAGGATTCGAACAGAACTTTTAACCCTGAAGCGATAGTTTTAACGTTTCAAAGAATAAAATGAAATAACTTTCACCTTTAAAATGAAGTATTGGCAAGGCGAAAATTAGAGTTGAGAAATTTGAAAAGTAATTTAGTTTCGTCAGAGAATATTTTTACTTCAATAACGGATCGAGTCTGAATTAAAAAAATTGTTTGCTTAAAACTGTTTAAGAGTTTGAGTTATTGATGGGATGGAAAACTCCAGACGCTTGTCATTAGCCTACCGTTCCGTATACATCAGTCCCCCCATAAATAATTCGTCGGGTTTCATTAAACTCTTTTTCTTTCCTTTTTTTCTTTCTCTCTCCCCTCCTGTCCTTTTCCGTTTTTTCCTATCCGATCCCCACCCTTTCCTTGTTCTCTTTTTCCCACCCCGTGATGAGAACACGTTCCAGATAAATGTCCTCGCCCTAACTAAATATCCCACAGCCACCCTTTCCGTTTTTCCAAACTTCCTTTTTTTCTATAAAAAATTTACTAAAGTTTAACATTCTAAATATTTAATTTGCGTCGAAATCAATAATAGAGTAAATAGCCGGATACCCTGGGGTTAACGATCCCGTCGAATGGAATATATTTAAATAATCGTTTGACAATTCAGTGGCTCAACTCTTGTTTACCTCCGTTATGCTACACTTACAATGAACTCGCATCCCGAGTAATGAGCTTTCTCTTTCCGACATTCTATTAACGAAATGTATTAACTTATCGCATTAATTTATCGTTATTTCAACGGGTTTTACCTTTCTCTTATTTTCTATTAAGGCGGATCAGAAATGAAAATTAGTTTGCTTCATACTCAAAAGATGGCATTTTCGGCTTCAAAATTCCAAGAAAACAGAATTCTCCTTGATCTTTACATGAGGAAAATTCGAGCTTTAAAGACTCTTCAGACTTGTCTACATCTCAGAATAGACTCAAGACAAACAGGATTATTACAGCGAGGAAACTACACGCTGGTAAAACCCCCTTGGACTCGAGAGTGTAAACAAAACTCGTTACTAAAACACATTCGAGACAACAAAACCGAGCGCTCAACCCTCTTAAAACCACCCGTTTAATAATATAAATGTTTCAAATATTAAACATAAAATTATAGAATATTAACAAGTTATAATGAAATAGCAAATAAATTTATGTTAAAGCCGGAGGAAGCCTTGAGAGGGAATAATAGCCCCTGGGCGTCCTACGTTATTGATTCAGTTAATATTATATTGTAATAAATAATAACTTACGCTTAACTGGGCAGAAAAAGTTTGTTCATACCTGAAAAAAAATATATATTTAAAAAAATAATTCATTATGCAACATATAATTAATTTGAGAAAATGATGACAAAAGGTTTAGCAAAACTCATTTTTCTTTTTTTTTTATTTCCTCCAAGGAGTGAATTTATGGCGATAAATCAACTCCAGGGGAACACATGTCAACATAACACGAAAGGGGGAAAAGTATTTCTTTGTATCGTAAACTGGGGAGGGCGTATAAGATATCTAAAAGGGAACTTGGCCCCAATATACGCCTGTCAGAAGTACACGGGGCAGATGAGGCAGAAGTTTTGCCGAAGAAGCGCCGCCTTTTCACGACCACCTTTTTTCATGGTGAAGATGGATGAGAGGAAAGATGACCCGGATTGATAGCGTGCCCCCTCAACACCCGAACCCCACGGCCCATGTTGAAACCTCGTGCTTGTCACAGACACAACTTCAGATGCATTTACACACGCTGAAGGCCTTATCAGAAAATTGTTTTACATTAAATTCCAATCAAGAAGTTAAAAAAGATTACTTACGTCTAATTCAGGATCAACGAATCAGCTTTTCCTGATTGATGGAGAAGGATCCTTGATTCGTGTTTTAACACCAAAAATGACGATTATGAATGAAAACGAAGACGGAAAATTTCCAGGTCAAAAAAGTGAAAATGGGTCCCCTTTTGCCCTTTGGTGAACTCGAAAAAATAGTCTTAGATGTTACCGATCTTGTCTTTTATATAAGACTTTCGTCCGGTCTTTTATATAAGACCTTCGTCCGATCTTTTATATAAGACCTTCGTCCGGTCTTTTATATAAGACTTTCGTCCGGTCTTTTATATAAGACCTTCGTCCGGTCTTTTATATAAGACCTTCGTCCGGTCTTTTATATAAGACCTTCGTCCGGTCTTTTATATAAGACCTTCGTCCGGTCTTTTATATAAGACCTTCGTCCGGTCTTTTATATAAGACCTTCGTCCGGTCTTTTATATAAGACCTTCGTCCGGTCTTTTATATAAGACCTTCGTCCGGTCTTTTATATAAGACCTTCGTCCGAAAAGTGTTAATTTGATTGTTAGTTTCGAGCGATTTCCAGGATTCCCATTAAAAATTTAATTTCCAACAAACTAATCCTTTATTTTTGTATTTTATGGATAGAGGAGAAAAGAAGCATAAGTTATGCACACATCGTTTAGGAACGAAGAGGGGTTTCGTTGAGGTCACAGGTTGTAGGCTAAGAGAGAAAGCGAGGTTCCCCTTCCCACGCTTGAATTAAATATCCACCATATACACAGACTCTCTTTTCACCGCTTTACGATATGGGATAAAAACAAAACGCCTTTATTTTCTATTCAGTTTGTCTCATCCCTATTTTTCCAAACAAAAACCTACAAAGAAAAAAACTCTTCACCGTAAAAGGAACTCTACGAGTTAAACAAAATCGGATATTCCGAACTTAATACGACACTGCGGACTACCGTTTGGAACGATTTCATAACTTTTTATGGAGGGACCATTTCATAAATCCTCATAAAGCCAATCGCAATGCGTGCGCGGGTTTAAAACGTTTATGCTTTTGCACCGGATAGTTTGCGGCAATATTGCTCAAATTGCGA
This sequence comes from Orius laevigatus, assembly GCA_018703685.1. Taxonomy (NCBI): domain Eukaryota; kingdom Metazoa; phylum Arthropoda; class Insecta; order Hemiptera; family Anthocoridae; genus Orius; species Orius laevigatus. The sequence goes on along the minus strand of JAGWEN010000098.1, from coordinate 61,351 downwards.
ATTCCGTATCGTAACAATTAGCTTTGTTTTAGAGTCATAAAAGCAAAAATAGCCTTTACCGTTTGTTTCAATTATCATCGCTTTTAATATGCATTCATAAAAAGGCAGAGGTGGTCGTTTTGGTGTGGAATTCTTTCAAAACCTTTTAGTATTCAAAATTTCAAGATTCACACTATTAATCAGGCACCATCTAATGACTGAACGTTTTAATGCTTGTAACATCCACAATTTTTGAGCGATTTTATTGATATTTAGACAGTTGGAAAGCTCTTTTACAGAGCTAGAAAAGTTGTTCAATAACTATAATCGCTCAGACCACTGCTTAGCCCTCAAAAATTGACAAAATTGTTGGTAAACGTGTGACACGATTTCATGACTCAAAATTTAAAGGCCCATAACATACACGATTTTTGAACGATTTTATCGATGTTTATACCGAAAGCTATTTTAAAGAGCTAAAGAGGTTGTTTATCGATTAAAATATCTCAGAGCGGTATAAATTTCGATAAAATCAGTCAAAAATTTGTGGAAGTTAATGACGTTTAAACGTTCTGTCATGAAATCGCGTCATTGAATGTCTTAACGTCTATCTCTTGGAAAGGGTCAAAATGTGGATGTCAACTTAAATAGATATTAAGATACTTTAGGGATGAGAGTAAGTTCTCTAAAGGAAGGCTGTTATAAACCCATTAACAGCTAGACATTCAGAAACTTGCTCTAGTTGTTTCTTTGTTTCAATGGTACGAAATTCCGGGAAGAAATTCGTAAAACGAGGACCAGAAGGGACTGATAAAAGTTTTCGGAGGTGGGGGCCTCTCTTTTCACCGAGTTGTAATTACTTCAAAGTAGTAGAAGGCCTGATATCCGACTCAACCACTTCCCCTTTTCAAACAGGAAGTGGCGAAAAAGACTTCCCTTTCCACTTACTCGCAGTCAGTCTCCACTAACGAGCACAACAAGGGCATGAGGGAATTCCTCCGCGAAAAAAGACCCCTTCTTTCAAAAATGATAGAAAGATAAAGCAGAAACGGTGGAGCTTTACCCTTCAAGTAGATAAATACAAAGCTTAACCACTCCCGACATTATGATTGGTCCACTTTACCACTCAAGTTTTTTCAACGCTTTTTCAAATTCAATGCAGCTTAGAATTAAAACAACAGCCATTATTCTCATAATTGTTTCTTCAAAATCGTTTTTTTTTTCTTCCCTCCATCAATAATTTACAACGGTTTTTCACCGGAAATTTTTCAGGTTGAAAAAAAGCTTTTACATATTTTAAAGAAACCTTAAAATGCCCATTGAACTTAATCTCTCAATCTCTTTCTGCTTTTATCGACCCTGTCGGAAAATTAAACATAGCCCTCGACCTCAGTAATAGAAAGAAAAAAAGTTTCTACCTACAAAGGACAAAACTTGTGCCATTATAAAAAGAAACTTAGATACAGTTCAAATCGCTTTTAAATCATCTTAAGTTTGACAAAAACTTTTTTTAATACGATCCCTTAATTTGCATTTTTACCGAAGCAATAAAAAATTTTTTATTGAAACAACAGAAGAAAAGGGTATTTTATGTGGTCTGAAAAAGTGTTTCCGCCCCGTAGAATATATACGCTGTCAGGAAAGCTAAAGTGTGCTCTTGGTGGCTGTAATCGAGAAGTAGACCCAAGGGTTACACAAACCTCCCCAGACCGATACTTAACATCCGAGTTGACATCTACCATTATAATGGGAAAACAAAATAAATTCTTTACCTTTGTAGAAGCTTACATAAAACATACGTCGAGGGACAGATCGAGTAACAGGAGTTCACTATAATTCAAGAAAAGCGTCAACGTTTAGAAATGAAATTTCTTTTTTAAAGAGATAACGTCACGACATGATTTAGCACGTTTGACGTACTCCCAGAGGCCTCAAACTCTTGTAAAGTTTTCTTCAGTTATTTATAAAATAACTATATTTATAAAAACTGTGAAAAATTGTTGGAGTTACAGGCATTTAAATAGTGAAAGAAAGTGTTACAGAATGCCACACAATCAGAGCTAGTTGGAGAACAAGATGGTTTGATAGGAATATTACTCTTGAAGGAACTCAGTTCAATTTGAATAGAAGGTTCTGGAAAGAGGGACCTCTGAGTTTGAAGAGTTTCCTCTATTGAAAATGGGAAACTTCCAAGTTGTACTGTTCAATGGAACTGTTAAATAGAATATAGTTTGACACTGGATTTGATTAATTTGAAATTGATTGGATTCAACTAATTCGCAAGAGTGAGTCTTAGTAGGGTTTCCACTGAACGGCATTGTCTGACCGCTCAGGCTGTCCGAAACAGCATCTCAACTAGTGATTTAGGCCCGTCCGCTTGGTGATCTGAGAGGTTGCCATTGAGAGAAACCGCTGTTGTATCGGCCAATATCCGTAAATCATTCCCATGGAGCGAGAGACACCATTTGTGAGAAATTATGCGCGGACGAAAGGGACCTACCAATGAGTAATAGGGAAACGTTTCTATTACGAGAGATGTGGTTGACAGGTCATCTGATACTATTGTTATCTAAATTGCGCCATTAAAGATAACTAACGGCAAATCGCACGCTCTAAATGGTACAAGCCGATAATGCGACAACCCGTCTGGAATTTAAAAGGAGACAAAACGTTTAAGGACCTCCTCGACATGTGTAGCGAAACGACTCTACTCGCACAATAGATTCTCGGTTGTTTGAACCATTGTGGTGAGCGAAGGGTGAGTTTGGTTAGTTGGAAGGGAAGGAATCTTTCATTAGACGACGTCGAGGGTTGTGGTAGACCGCCGACTCTCTCGCTCCCTAGCGATGCCTACGCACACTCACTCTAAATATATCAAAGATGAACGTTCAAGTCCCAAAATATCATCAATTTTCCACATCCTATTTAATAAATAAAAGCCATCTCCTTCATTCCGGATGAAACTTCATTATTTAATCATAAATCCCCAGCGTTTTCAAAATCAATGACAGCTAAAAGTGGGACAAACGACTCGAAAACATAAATAAAAACAATGAAAATGTAGATCGTAGGGCCGTGGGAGAGTTTACCTTATCGAATTACCTTATCTCAGAAGTCACCACGTGGCCCTACACGTGAAAAAGAAAACAAGGCAGTTTATTTACTAACAAACAGTGTGTACTCGTTTCTTGTTATCATTTTTATCACGTACAAACATAGCTTGACGTAAAAGCCAGTTCAAATATTTATTATTTGTGTTTTTCTCAAAAGCGTTATTGAGGACTCTGCTTTTTGTTCTAGGAACAACTCAATCTAATTTATTAGTTAGACCTATTGCGGAGAGGCAAAGTCGGGGCAATAACTAGAGAGCAAATCTTCTTAAGTGTACGTAATATAACGTATTACGGCCCCATAAAAAGGGATTTCTAAGTAGACACAAATGTTGGTATATGAGGGAAAATACATAGAATAGAAAACGATATTTTAGACTTTCTATAAAGCGTAATTTCCTGTCCGAAACTCGGATTTCGATGGTTAATGAGGCAGTCATACAGAAAGGGAAATTTATCGCGTTTTTTATATATTGAACTGTTTATTGTCGAATCCTGTAATTGCACGGTTGGCCGCTTTCGAAACCGCATACATGGAGTTTCACCCTTTTTCGACCTCGGCGTGTCGTCCGACGTTCGCTACCGTGACTTGTTTGTTCCGGCAGGAGGGGACGCAGAAATTAAATAAATGATTCGAGCAAACAAGGGAGGACCGGACACGATAATTTAGAAACGACTAACTTTTAAATTCTTTATGCTGTTAAAACATCGATTTTTTTCGGGTGGCAGAAAGGTCTTTCCTATCACAGAATTTCCTTCCACTGACCTTGGTCATTATTTTCGAGCTACAGGTCAAAAACTGACAAAAGTGTCGATTGAGGACAGTTTATTCAAAATGGCGGACGAAGCAGGGATGGGAGAGAGACAAAAACTTCGGGATTTAAAACTACCTAATGATCCTTAACAAGATAAAATCAAATCAAATAGAGCATGTAAAATCCCAACTGGACTCCTTCTCCTGGTAATGCTATTTGTCGTCTTTAGCTAATTGCCTATTGATTTTTTAGAAAGGATCGGATTTAACAAGAAAAAATTCAATTAATCTCTTTTGTAGGATCCTCTTTTAGATTTGCTCCCTTCGACCCTTAGGAACCTGGAGGTTGACACACATGGATAATACGCGTGGCCTAACAAGGACATATCGGGATCCTTTCCCTTCATTAGGAAGGCTCAGTGAATAGAAGCTTGTTAGCAAGATGGCGGTCATAGCGACATGAGAAAACTCGGCCTTATTAGTCGTCTCCTTCTAGTAAGTCTCAAAAGACCTTCCCCTTCCTTATTCAAGAGTAATGATGCATAATTTGTTTACTCAAACGACCCTTTTGAAAAGCGATTCATCAAAAAGTTGCCATAGTTTTGATTAATAAAGTTGAAGAAATAATTAATCATTAAGGTGAGTTTTACAAGTGTTGCGAAGGTACTTCAAAGTCAATCTTTATGAGGAGCGTGAAAAGTTTCTAGTCGTCAGTTGTAGGCGAAACTTGGTAACCAAATTGTCTCCTCCGATGGTGCCCCGAGGCGACTAAACTTTCGCACAACTGTCTCAACAGTACATGGGAGTTTTCGCTTAAAGAAGCATTAAAAAGTGTTCTTTCTTATGTGGTAACTAGGACGAGAGATGTCTGGTGACCCGCTGACCCTCACGGTTACACGCCGTCTATGGATTACACCTCATAACCGACATAGGAAAGAACCTGTTGATGAAGTTCAATTTCCTAAATTGGATGCGAACAAACAGAATATGGCAATTGATTCGAATTATTCAATAGCATTAGCAGATAAAAAAGAAACTCTTGTTGTAATTCAATTGATTCAGGCAATTGGTTAACCTGAGTGATCGATACGCGTTGGTTAAAAGGGGATTTTGTTCGTTTAAGTGATTGGTTTTTCTTCAGGGATCGAAGCTGCTACTCCATCAAAGTGGAGGAATAAAGGAAGGGGGGATGTTGCCGAAGACTGTTCTGGAAGTAAAATGTCATTACCTGCTCCGCTGTGCCTTGCAGATTCCAGCTCGCTTGTTGAGATTCAGAAGCGGAGGAGTGGGTAGAGGATTTACGATCTCAGGAAGCACGGGGAGGGATCCCCCCGTCCGTCCCATCGTCTCCCACCACCCTTACAGCCCTACTCTAAAGCACCCGCGAGAACAGCCAAACATTCGGGCACAACTCGAGTCAAGTTTAACTTAAGTCTACAGAAAGTAAATGTTAAGTTTATGCAAAGATCCCACTCCCTCCTTGAAATCCAAGCGTAAACTTGTCTTCGTTGCTCAATTTATAGAAGGAATATTGCTCCAGACTCTAAAATTAGTAAATTAATGAAGCTATTTTTTAAGATAAAACAATTTAAACAAGACAATAAGTGACCAAGTTAAAATAGGCCCTGGGGCACTAACGAATTTATTGTTCCGGGTTAGTACTAAACTGCCCTTTCGGCCCTTTACAACAGATCAGTTCACCTCAAACTATTCCATTAGAAACTTAATTAAGTCCCTTTATCCCGATATCTCCCCCACAATTCAATGCCCCGTTCGAATATCAACTAAGTTGGGCTTTCTGCCGCTAATGACTTTCTAGAACAGAACCCCCTCTTTCGATAAAGCCCGAGAAAATTATTTTCACAAATATTCTGACTTTTGAAGGGTAAACCATTTGTTTTCGTAAAGCACTTCAAACGTCGGGATTAGGAGGAAGTTTTCAACGGTTTTCAACACCATGACGTCCCAACCACCGGTCACGTATTCCAAACAAACGATACACTTCTCGAAAAAAACTTATTTCATGCATAAAATCTTCCCTCGCTCCCGAGCGCATTTATCGATTTTATGTCAACCTCAACGACATGAATAGAAAGGTCTGTAGGTGGTAAAAACCCGAACATAATTTTCGTATTCCACGTCAATTTTAAATAAAGGATGAGAAGCTTTTAATAAGTTTATTACCTTCGCACTGGACGTGATGCTTGGTTTAGCATCGTGATTTGGGCTTTTCTGGCATTAATGCGTTCGGCACGAATATTAAAGGCTAGACACGAATCTCTGTTTAGGCGAATTAGTATTTTTATAAAATATGAAGATAAACATAATCCCCTCATCTATTTTATATAAACTTTTAATCTTCTCATTTAAGGGCCCATCCAGCGCCTGTCGCGAGGGCGGGGCGACCCGCATAACACGAGGGTTTTAAAACTTATCCCTCCCCTTCAATTGGCAGGAGGAGCCGGTTCTCTCCGCCCACTTGTCTTTGATTCGTTGAAAAACCCGCGTGATTCAAAATTTGTTGAGATAGTATTTCAATGATAACTAAAGATTGAGTCATCGGAATTGATTCAAAATTTGCATACTTATGTTCTTTGTTATGTGGAGCGCATTTCACTAAACAATTCTTTAAAAAGTCTTAAAAAAAATTTAAACATTTTTTTTTTACTACAAAGATTTATTTTTATTACAATAAGTTTAGTGGAATGCGCGGAGAAATAAATAAGCTTCATTTTAAAAAAAGTCCGGTCCAGATCGGATCATTTTTCTATGAGCTATCATTGAATAACTGTTTTCACGGCCCCTTAAGTCAACTTTATACAATCGATAAGTTTGCAGGTCTACAAGAAATGTCAGGAAAAAATAGGTTCAAAATTCTACAGTACAGTAGCTAAGCAGTCTTGGAATCCTAATACGTTAACAAGTTGATTCTTTATTATACTTTGGATAGAACCTCATAAAAATGCTACAGGCGTTCCTTTTTTTCATATACAAACATTTATTTTATTTCCTTGTTTTGCGAAAGAATTGAAGGTGAGCACGCAATGACTAGTTGGACCAGTTCTTCGAAGATAAGATTCCAAAGAAGATAATCGCCTTTTTTATTCAAGCGCTTCCTCGATTCTCGGAAAACGAAGTCGAGGCGAATCGACAAAAAAATGTTTGCATGTCTAAACGTTTCATTCGAGAAACAATTACTTAAAAACAATCACGTTTCTTGATAAAAGAACAATTGCGGGAGGGGGAGGGAGGAAAGTGATCAGGAAGGAGGCAAAGAGCTACACCTGATCTGCGAGTTCGTGTTCAAGGGTTCAAGGCTCGTTTGTGGGTGCGCCGAAGGCAGAGTTGAGATCCGCTGACATCACGCCCCTTAAAATCCAACGTTAATTATCTTTATCCTTCTCTCAATTCTCTCTGGCTTATATACACCCACCAACTTTTAATAACATTCATACGTAAACCATCACATTCGTTCAAAATAGACTTCTATGAATGGAATTTACGACTTTAACTAAGCAGATTTTCACTAATAACGTAATAATCATGAATTATGACTTTACAGTCAAAGTCAAACGTGCTTTCCACTATGTACAAAAGGGTAGGAATCTACTATATTATTGATAAACTAAGGCAACAAATGATATAACTCAAGTTTAGATGTTCTTGAGTGGAGAAGCATAGAATTGAAGCTAAAATGTCCATATTTGGTTATAAAAGGAATACAATATAGCTAAAATCAGGTGTTATCAGAATACGCCAAAAACCATTTAGTCTCAAAATATCATTTATCATGCAGCAGACGATGGGTAATGAAGTTTATAGAAAATAAAAAGTTCTTTGAATGTTATTTTGAAGCACTTTGGTTACATTATTGCTCATAATTTGAAGCATACATGCTTGTGGTGGCAATGGAAACGTAAAATTACAAAGCTAATTATAGAAATATGTCGTTTTCAGGTTTAATATCGTCGGGGAAACTAGAACTAAAAGCATAAAACGGTTGGGGAAAACATACTCGCTGCAATACCTGCTGGGACTTATTACGCTTGGAACTTATTAAAACTCGTTGGGAGCACCTGATACTGGTCGGAGTTTTTCGAAAATGTTGACAAATTTTTCGAGTCGATTGAAAAAGGTGAAGTTCGATAAGAAAAACGTCGACGGCGGTTGAGAGGAGAAAAAAGAATTAATTTCCTCCGGAAAAGAAAGCAATGTCCGCTTACAAAATAGAGGTAGGGCAAAGCCTTCAAAAGCTCTTTGGAAAGCCACCCTTCGCCTTCTCGTTTAATTGTCTCTCCGTCTCCCCGGGGACAACCAAGAACGGATATTTAATTTTCGACTTAACTCGAAGCCCAGCTTCCAGCCATGTTAATTACCTCGTTCTTAATTATGACCTCCCTTTGGAAAAACGGAAATTTTAATTAGAAATTTTTTAATGGCCCCGGGGAATCTTGGACGGAAAAAGGAGGGTGAGAGTGGATCGGCGCCCACCCTCCGAAAACCCCTTATCTTTCAACAAAGTCAGTAACTAGAAACTTTCCTTAGCGATGTCACGGTCTGAAATTTCATTAAAAAGAAAAATTTTTTATAAAAGAAATTATAATTTACACCTCAGGAATTTTTCGCCCAAGTACAAACCAATACAAAAGACGACATCCCTTCCAAAGCATTCAAAATATCTCTCGGGCAGAAAGCCAGAACATTTATCTCTATTAAAAACTCATTAATAAAGGAAAAGAAAAATGATCTCAACAGTATTTATGAAGATAAAAACAGCCATTGTTTAGGGGGCCACAATAAACGATATATTTGTCAAGGAGAGAAGACAACGAGATAAAGAAAACCCACGTTTGAAAACTTCTTATATTTTAGATGTGTCTAACTAAAACTTTTTAAAAAATAAAATAATTCTCCCCTTTCCAAAACATCCAAACTCACGGAAGAGGAAACAACATGATAATAGCCAAAATATTCAGATTTTATACTCCCCTAATAGACTTATAAAAAAACCAAAATATTTGAACTTTCCTCAGTATGATGATCAGTAGTTCATAATAGTCCAGTCTAGAGAGATATTTGACCCATAAAAGGTGGTATAAAATATTTCATTGTTTTAAATGGTTTATTTGGGTCCCAACAACATTTTTTTGAAGAGTGCCAATAAATGCCATCCCGGGAAAACTATAGGCAGCGCAAAAACTTCGACTTTTTTCGGTTTTCTGCACATAACTTGAAAACGGGACATGTTGTGAGGAAAACATTTTTGTAGTAAATTAAAGAAGACAGAATTCTGCGTCTATTAAAAAAAAAGTTTGCCAAAATTGGTCAAATAGACGAGTTTTTACAGGCGAATAAAAAATTTCAAATTTTCGTTTGGTGACCTTGAACCCAGCCCAGTTGCAAGCCATTAGGTTTTGTACATGGAGAAAATGAATTCGTATCAAAGAGTTTTCATTCGGAGAGGTCAATATCAAGGTAGAAATACAAACAAATGTTTAATAGGATGGTTGGAAAGGCTGCGGAGGCGGATGTTGCACAAATAAAAAACAAAGTGACTAATGAAAGTAAAAAAGTTACACTTGTTTAGATAAGATCTTTAATGGTTTTTTTCTGTTTTTTGCCCCCTTTTCTCGAAACAAAACGCCCTATTAAAAGCTAAGCGTTCCGAGAAGTAAACAGCCTCATGCCAGATGGGGATAAAAAAGAAGCCTCCGGAGCTAATCTGGCTCGTTTATCACGTAGTAACGATTAAAGGGGCACTCGTCGCGGCGGGAGTCCCAGCTGAGGTTTACATATGCGTGAACCGTGAGACGTTGACAGCCTTGAATCCGGAACAGAAAAAAAGCATGATCTCATTCCGTTATTTAATCGCTAAATCGGATAATCGAAAATCTTGAGGTTGCCGTAGAAAGTGGCCTAAAAGTGGTTAGAAAATGAGGAAATAAAATAAATCGGGAATTAGAAGGTTTATAGGGCGTTATCTTTCCACTCGACTTGGCCCCTTTAAGGGCTCAGACCTTAATCATTAATTAGTAGGGATTTACTGTAATTAAACGAAATAAGCTTTCCCGTCCTTCTTTTTTCGGTTCCTTCCGAAGGTTCATTTCCGGAAAAAAGGGGGGAAAAGGCAATTCTCCTTCGAGTTCTTTTCCACTCCTGTGGTAAACAATTAACTGGCGGCTTAGCTTCATCCCCCTTCGCCTTCGCATGCGAAAAGAGGGAGGCTTAATTGCGAGGATGAAGCTGGTAATTGTGTTGCTCCCCCCGGTCCCCTCAGCCCGAAAAACCGTTTTCCCGCCCTGAAATCCAGATTTTCGCCAAACTACCCATTTCGCCCGACAACCTGCTTAAACTTAATTTGGACTTGAATTCGAATTTCCGTTTACAGCTTTGGAATCGAGCAATTTAAGCCGGATTTTTAAATCATCAACATTTCAACAAAATTTCGTTTCCTCAACTCTTTTTCTGTTCGGCAATTAACTTTAAACTTTCAAATGAATAAAATAGTAACCCTTTTGAGGGTGAAATCATTAAATATTCTCTTTTTCTTTAAATTCTTTTTGGCTTAAAAGGAATGTGTATTAAGTTTTTAAATCGAATTTGCTCTTCGTGAGTGCGAAGGACTTAAGGATCGTGCTTTGCATCTCAAGCTTCTGCACCGGAATTAAATCAAGACTTGATTAAAAACCCCCCTTAAGGCTCTTAAGTATTGAATTTTTAAAGTGTGCGTCGTGGGTAGTTTAAAGGTTGTTGCGGCCGGCGAGTGTTACCGCATAGACCGCATAGAGGCCTTTTATTTTCCCCGCTAACCGGTTTCAAGACGATCTTAATCTCAATTTGTTTTAGATTACACGAGCGCTTTCAATGCCATTAATAACGATTTAATTGTTTCCACACTGTAAAAACATCCCAAAAACCAATAGCTCCGATGTGAATAATAATCTCCTGTGAGGGTTGGCCCAGATATTTCAAAGTTTTCTTTTGACTTTTTCCCTTGTGTACTCAAACTGAACGTGCTTTGACAACTGCTTTGGTTTCAGAAGGTAACACGTTTTGTAATTTTGATTTCCTCGAAGTTCCACGACCTCGTTTACACGGGCCAGGACGTCTCCCGAGATGAGAACCAGATGTAGCATACGACAACAATGGAACTGAAGGGGAAAAGAGGACCAATCCGTCAAATCGTGATGACGGAGGATGAATATGGAACGTGGGCCACGTGCCTACCGTATCTTATACTGAATTATTCATGCCCCTTTTTTTACCACTGCTCTAATTCTTCCGAGTTTAGTTACACACACGTACTTTGTTAATTTTTTCCTCCCTTCCCCTTTTTCTCTCCCTACTCTATAACGAGCAGGATCGTAAACCCACGATTAAAGGGTTCCATAATGTTCTATGGCATTCGGAGGGATTACTCGGCTTAAATTAGGTCGTAAACGAGAAAGAAATAGGATTTAACGTCCATTCTAATGAGGGCCCTTTCCACTCAATTGAAAAGTAAAAAAAAAAAGAAGTCTTCTACTTGAGAAATTAAGAGAACTCCCGAACCATGATAATTTAAAAAGAACATAAAAGTGTTTTTCTGGTTCTGAAGGGTTTTAGGGAGTTTTTATTAATATTTAAATGGTGGTCTATTTCAAAACTCCTTTTTGTTACTTGAGATGAGTGATCTCATACTGAACTCAAAGCGCTGGTGGGGGCTGTCTCACTCAACCCTCCCACTGCTAGCATCTGGTCCTACCCCAGTGGTAGTGGTGCAGTCCATCTCTATACCACCACTCTTCTACAGTTCCCATTCTATTGAACTCCCTCTGATTAGAGAGGTTGGTACAGAATGCTGGACTTGGAGATATGACAACTTTGCCGCAATTACCACACCTCCACTGGCGCAGGACCGGCCCTCAAACTCTGCGATGGGTTCTTGCTCTGGAATCAAGTATTAAATAAAATGTAGGAGTCCACAGTAACCATAAATCAAGCGGACAAGTGGCTAGTACTTGGATAAAATGAACTTTTAATGAAAATATGACTTAAGAAGAGAAAAAAAAAAAATGAGTCCCGCGGCAGCAGGACTAAAGAGGTAGATTTCTTTCAGATGTTTAGATCTAGAACTTTCTATAATTCGAAGAAAAAAAAACATCATCTGTTTCCCGGTAAAAATTCAAAAAATTTCTTTTTTACCTAGGTTCAAATCTATTGCGCCCAGCTGATCCAAACTAACTTTAAATCTTTCTTAGCTATCCCCATAACATCACTTTTAAGTTTGAAAGCGATTGTATGAACGGTTTGCGAGATTCGCAGGTTAGGCCCTAAGTAAAGTACCAAAACCGCTGGTCCGATTTCAGCCGTTAACGAACTCATAAATTCTATTAGTTTAAAAGCCCTAAATACCGAATTTCATGGTCGTCAAGTAAAAATTACTCAAGTTATCGTGCGAATATATATATATATATATATATATATACATATATATATATATAAACTTTTGAGATGAGGGTGGTTTTGGGGTCCAGGGGGTCTGAAATGAAAACCTATCACAAAAATTTTTGATTCTGAGACTACTGCCCCCATTGCAATAGGTAGATTTTCTGAAAGAAATCTACCTAAAAAGCGTTAAAACTGATTAATTAGGTAATAATGAAAGCTAAAAACATTTTTTTAAATCATTACCTAAAAAGGGTCTACAAAAATTATTAATTGCTGTGACAAACTCTTGAATGTGGTAGCAGGGGGGAAGGGGTATCAGCTTTAAATTATCTGCAGAGGCGCCGCGACTTATTACCAGCTCGAGTGGAATGGGAATGGGGTAGAGGGGGGTGGAAAAGCGGTCGTTAATTTTACGAGAAGTAATCAGGGAGGAGGTGGGACCACAATTCACGTAGTCCCCCAACGCCGCCGCATTTCTGTTCCGCCTCTTAACAAGGGGCCCTCTTCTCGTCCGGGGCGTGGAAGGGTAAACAGGAGGACACCACATCCCCACTTGGAACACCTCCAAAACCCATCATCAGCCAACCTTTGCTAAACCCCTTCGTTAAATTGCTTCTTGTTTATACCGAGCGGATGACATTTTCGACAAGCACGATTCGTCCTAAATCAAATAGACGATAGATGAAGGAACATGTCCAGATACTTATCTGAAATACTCACTGGACCCTACATCTCCAACGCCCTAGGCAATAGGAAGGACAATCCTCTTACGAATTCAATCGTCTTTTTATTATCTCCATTTTCGGGACCCCAAGTCCTTCTTACAATAAAACCGATAAACACGAAAGAAATACCTTTTTCAAAAGTTCTTTACCCATGACAGAAAATTGACAATAGAAACCAAAATTCGGAAGTACATTAGGCTTCTCGGAAAACCTAAAAGGGATTCGATAAGTTATGTAAATATGTTCGAGCATCGATCTGAGACATTTTAATAAGGATTCCCTTGAACTTTTAGCTCGGATTACGTCATGCCCTTTTACTTCAATCTATTAGACGTCCAAATCTTCGAGAGATCCGCTAAGGATATGGTCAGAAGCCGGTTTTTTAAAAACGTTAAATAATCCGACGTATTAAATAGAACGTACATTTTCTCGGATACCCCTTCTATAAATGGGAGTGACGCTATTTGGGTCAAACTGCTTCAAATAAAAAAAACAACCTGAGACGATTTTAGAAAAGAAAAAAATCATCAAAATTCAATTAAGAAAAGGGACAAAAACGCAAACTGGTTAATAAATATTCCACCCTCTTTTGTCTCGTTTCATTGTATAACATTTAACGGATACGGCACTGAATGCTAAGTGGGTCTCCCGGATGCAAATATATAAACTAAAGCTAAAGCCTCCAGGGAGAACTTTCAAATAAGACACCAACCCCAGGTCTTTAAAACCACATCAGGGAGACGATAACAAAATATTCAGACGTAAAATGACCACTTTTTGTTTGAAACCGTCTCCTAATTCAAAGCAACGAATTTCATGACCTATGATAATTAAACCTAATGCGCTCAGGATTAACGCACACATATCGCACATTCCAGAATACCATTAGGCAATGTTATTTCACTTCAAACATACCAAATTGAAAACAATAAAGTGGACCATGCTATTTAGCTAAAAATAAAAAGTATCCAAGTAAACCCTTTTAGATTTTACCACTACATACGTACTCCTGAACGATCATCAAATCGTTATTTTGAATACGACCCCTATGTTTTGAAGAAGGAAATCGATTCTACGCTTGATTTCCAGTAACTTTTACGTAGAACACTTTTTCGACAGGGCCGAACGTTCCGGAGTTACGAATTGCTGGTCCATGTTAGGTTGCACTTTTTTCCGGAACATTTGGTATTATCAAAAAATAGTATAAGTAAAACTTACAAGTAATCAAGCCTAGAACCGATTTCCAAAGTCAAAACATTGGGGTAGTATTTAAAATAATGAAGTTTAGGTCGTTCTGGAGCACTCTGTAAGTCGGATCCAAAAGTTATCGATCCCAATCAATTTCTTGCTAAAATCTAAAGGGGGTTTACTTGGTTACTTTTTTCGTCGGGTCAAAATTCTAACAGATAATCAACTGGCCCACCCCAATAGCACGCCAAAACTTATTAGAAAACTGCAATTTTCATAGAAAAGAATATTAATTAAAACTAATCTACTTACGTCCCAAAAAGAAATTAAATTTTGATGAAAAATACCTGAAACAAAAAAACAAAAAACGTATTAAAAGACTTGTTGTTATAAAACTCTCATTAAAACCACATTTTTCATTCATCTCGCTAATTACAAATTAAGACACCCGGAAACGGTCAAAATATTTTTTTAGCGAAATTGATGTTTGTGTAACACATTTACTTTGTAAATTATAAATCAACTCTAAATGCTCTTCAAATAAAAGGAGGGAAAAAAATTTGTCTTTTTAATTCGTAAAAATTTACGATAATTAAAACAAACTTTGAGTAAAGTTAAGAGTAAAAAAAGGAAAGGGGAAGAAAATTACAATTTTCATCTGAATCAAGAAAGTTATCTTTAACATTTAGCCCGCACTGACCCTCGAGATTCATCAAAATGATTAAAACAGGTTCAAAAAGATCCCCTTTTTCTGACTTCCCAACAATGTTAAGGAAGCTTTTCATGAATGAAAAGAGATTCTCTTTCGAAAAAGGTCATTTCCCCCTTGTGGGGACTCGATTCTTGGCTTGACATTTATCAACTCTATTGTTCTCAAATGCAAATCTTCGTGGGGACTCCTTAATAATATACTCCTGAGGCTTGACATTATGTCAACAAAAGAATTACATATCCTGAAATATATGAATTTTATATAGATCAATCGAATTAAGGTCAGGGGACTTGGAAGAATCGAACATTGGGAGGTTATGAAAGGGGGGAGGTTGGAGGAAGGGGAGAGCGTCGTAGGAGGTTATGCAGGGATTTAGTAAGTATAGAGGTCAGCACACTTTTCGAGATTCCAATATTGGGGATTCTACTTTACCATTGGATCAGATAATAGATTGATTGTAGCGGATAAGAAAAAAGTCAATCGGATGCCATTAACTCGTTAAATATTCAACTTCGTTATCCGATAGGTTTCAAAAGGAAGTACTGATTATATTCGGCAAACAAGCCGACGGCAAACAAATTGGAAGAGTCGAGTTTAAATTGTCGCTATTTATACAAGCTAATGGGGTTTCAGAGTGAGCTAGGAGGGAAGATTTCCCGAATGGCGTCCAAATTTTTCTTCTTTTAACTAAGAGACTGATTGCTAAAAGGATATTGAAATATGAAAGTTTAAAAAGATGTATAAAAGCGATAAAAAATCAATGTAAAACTATTTTGACAAGAAAACGAAGAAGCGATGAAATAGGGTGTAAATCTGCCAAGAGAGGAACACTCTCAGCCTTAGTTATTTATTAAAAGGGCCACTACCTTCTACCGAGTGCAATGTCTTCAAGGGGTAGTAAATCTGAATCCTTAGCACCCTCTCTCCTCTTCATCCACAAACCTACTTCAGTTACGTACGTCGGGTCTGCCATTGGCGGCCCCCGCTTGGTAATTCTCTCTTTTCTATTTTTCTTTTTCCTCTTTTTTTTTTTCTATTCTCTCTCTCCTTTATACATAATGAAACTAGGTCGCTATATTCCAGACGCCTTTTATTCTCGAGGCGTTCATGAATTGGATAAAAATTGATTTCCTCTCATGTTTTAATGCAAATTTGGAATTTGATCAAAAAAAGGTGTCGTTTACGACGTTTAAGGAATAAAGCAATTTATGTAATACGAGAGTTCGTCGAGGGAGAGGGGGAAGGCGGCGTTGTTAAGTGCCTTTAATGGCGTCGGTGGAGGAAGAGCAGACAGCCACTTAAACAACAGACACATAACACGTGTAATTGTAAGTGCGCGACCAAGGGTTTTAAGTGGTTTACTCATAATTGCCCGTTTCGAAATGGAACAGCGCCCTTTAAGCCGTTCCAATAATCTCCACCTTTTTCCACCGAACATTTCAAATTAATCATCAAAACATCAAATTGATTTCGAAGCCATACATCATACGTTCGTTTTAATTAAGAGATATTGCCGAACGCAATTACGTATATTGCCTTCCAAGTACGGAAGATAAGCCTCCAATATAGAAACGTTTTTGAATTCAATTAGAATTCATACATTATTCGGGAGGCTTTTAAGGTTTTTGGTTTCAGCCCTAAAATCGTTCCTTTTGTGAACTCGAAGACTTTTCATCGGATTACATGTTTGTCGCTATATCAAGTTTATTCAAGGATTTAATGAATTGTCAGTTGGAAATCCCACTTCGACTTAATTGGTAACTAGATTTCGTTTATAATTAATTAGGGCTCCCTTTATTTCTTTTTAAATACGTTTCTATGTCGCTTGACTTATCGGAAGGTTGCGTAACTAATCTCGCAACGTCTCATAGAACAATTCAATGCGTTTTTTAAAAAGGGGGACAACAAGATTTGTTATCTGTCAGGGAGGGATTTAGGTTAAATGATTAGGCAAATCAAATACAATATAGATTGCGCCAATTTATACGGAGTGACGAAACCTTAGAGAGGATTGAAGGATCCGGAGTTATTGAACTTCAAAAAGGGCCTAAAGTAAGAGCTAAATCTCAAGTTCGCTACAAGTAGATAACGCGAGGCTTGACGGGTAAAGCAATGCATGATCGATGGACGATTGGTACACAATCGATGGACGATTGGTACACAATCGATGGACGATTGGTACACAATCGATGGACGATTGGTACACAATCGATGGACGATTGGTACACAATCGATGGACGATTGGTACACAATCGATGGACGATTGGTACACAATCGATGGACGATTGGTACACAATCGATGGACGATTGGTACACAATCGATGGACGATTGGTACACAATCGATGGACGATTGGTACACAATCGATGGACGATTGGTACATAAGCGATGGACGATTGGTACACAATCCATAGAAGATTGTTTTATTCAAATTGGTCTTATTTCTTGAAAAAAGTTCCACTAAGTACATTGATGGGAAACGCTCACGATCTTTCTAAAAAAGCTATTTTTGTCTTTTGTTGTTTGACATTTAAACGAGAAAAAGCACGGAATCGAGATTAAAAGGCTATTTTTAGGAAGATTGAGCAAAAAGGTTCTGGGGATTTAAATTTTATGATATAATCCGAAAGAGGGATTTTGTTAGTGAAAGTATCATGTTTTTTGTACAAAGTGGAATTCCGGGTCATGTTATCCTGGAGTTCGTGATTGGATCCGAACTCCCCTCTTTCGTGAAATGAGTCTCGGATTGCCCTAACCTCATCGTGACGGCGACAGGGGTGTTTAGCAATAAAAGATTAGATAAACATAAAGAGCTTAAAACGACGTATTACGTTATACCGAAATTAAATGTTGGAGGTATAAATTCGATTTTCACGGATGGTAAACCCTTATATTTTATCCAGTTAGGGAGGCTACATCCCTCGCATTTATAAGTTGCACGTCGGATACGGGCCCAGGTTGTGTTCCCTAGTGGGGGGAAGTGCATTAAAGTGTAATTAGGGGCACGGATTCGGAGTCCTTGGGCGTACACTCTTGAAGAAAACAATCCCTCTCTAAATAAATCAACGAACGTTTTTACTCCTCATCTTTATTTAGACCTTTCCCTCTTCCTTGACATTCAATCACAAGGTAAAACCCCTAAATGGCCCAATTGAATGTAAAAAACCTCTTATTACGGGTTTCTTTAAAACAAGTTTTCGTCTTTTTATAAAACTTTGGCTTTACGATGTATAAAGGAGAGTTGATGACGGTACTTCTGAGATTCCGGGGTCGAGAAAAGTACGAATGGAGGCCAACCCTGACAATCCAGGAAGAGATCTCCCCTTGGGATCCTCTAACGATGTAATCAACCCCCCACTGAACTTCCCCAACGTCCAAAGAACCCTAGAGAAAACGGGCGGACAAGGTTTTTCGCCTTTTTTCAACAAAACTTTATAGGCGAAAACTTTTCATTTTTGATTGCAAAGATTTTCAGGTAAAACAATCTACTATCAAAACGCGAGGCCTAAGCTAGGGGCTTGCGGATACATCAGAGCTTCACACGGGTAGAAGTTATTCAATTACACGTCCTCGGAAACTTGAGGGACTTATCCTCAGGAAATGGGACTTGGATCCTCGGGATAAAGCGAAATCTCTCGACCCTCCTCATATTCTCTCCCCTGTCATGTTTTTATAACTAAAAGTTAATTTTAACCTTTAAAAGCAAAAAAAGCAAAACCTATGAATGGCAACGCTATAACTTTTATGGATAGTAAACACTAAGAAAGAGTTACCATTTTAGGAGAAGAATATCAATGGGAGGACGATAACGAACGCCCGAAGCAATCAATCCTTTAACGGCTTCAGTTTCAAATTAAAAGGTGGAACACAAAGAACATAAATCCACCTTGAAGAATTGATCGAATAACCAACGCTAAGAAAAAGAGGGGTGCTGGGAAATTAAATATCTGACACCGGAAGCTGTTCTGAGTCCGAAAGGAAGAAGGGTCCGTAATAAATAGGGTGATTAATTTCCAAGCTGACCCCCTCCTTAGTCCTTTATTAGTCGAGTTGCCGAATCACTTGAAATATAGCAAATTCAAGATTAAGATTCTGAAAAATGGGCCCTATTAGAGATTCAAGGTATTAGCGCAATGGATCACAGAAAAAACGAGGCAGGAATCCCATGGCATGTGACGTCACTAGGTAGGGTTCAAACAGCCATTAACCAATCAACAAGGGGACCTCAAGACGTGCATCTCCCGGAAAATCGGTAGTTTTATCGGTTTTTTGGCGATAACTCTAAAAAATACTAGTCTAAGAATTTTTTCATTGATTTCATTGGATTTCTCATACCATTTTATGTTAGAATTGATATCTTTTTTGTCAATTTTTGAAAATTCCTATTTTGACTTCAAAAAGGGGACACATTTCTCCAGGCGTCTGCCATATTAAGCAACTGAAAATTCTTTGAAAATTGTGTGAATTTAAAGGGTTCAAGTGTTGCTAGAAATAATGCGGTTATTGTGACCAAGCTGACAAGAGTAACGAAAATAAATAACGCCTGGGGACAGACCCAAGCGGAACAATTTAATCTAAATTAAATTCCGACCCTTGATCTCCAGCACCCTTAACTCGTAACCAACCCGTCACGGAAGCACTGAGGTCAACTGGAAGATTCCACATGAAATTGTTCTCATGTGAAAACTTAATAAAAAAAAGCAAAAATTCATAAAAAGGTTGACAACCGATGAAAAAAGAAAATTAAACTTCAAAGCTTCAGATTAGAAATTCTTATGTGAGGCGTAACGGAGGGGTTTTCAATAGGAAACCATGGGTGTGTGATTGATTCGCAAAAAGGAGTAGGACGGAATGGTCAAAGGCCCTAATGCCTCCCTCCCCCAACAAAGGCTCCAACCTTGTGTCCGACTGGATTCAGCAGGAGGTGACGGGAAATTACATCCTTGTTCCAAAGAGCATTTTCTATATATACTCACAAGAGCACAACCTCGAGAGAGAAGAATAGTCAGAACAATCGTCCGAGCATTACAATAGAGCCATCACAATAAAGCGCCCTAGAAGAGTCCTTCAAGTACCTTTTGTATAAGTCTATACTAAAAGTAATTAATTTCAAAAATTTCATAATTCCAAGAGGCGAGTTCCTCAAATAGTTCGACTGAGATTCGTCCAGGGGGGTTTCTTTCAGAAGGATTATAAGGCAAGGATTTATAGGATATGTGTGGTGTTTGACTTGGGTATCCGAGCGATATTGCATTTCTAAGAAGTGCCCTTCCTCAGCCTGTCTACCATTGATATGGCTCCCGCTTTATCCCTGTCCCCTCATATTGCTCCCTTCCAATGCCGAAAGACTTCCTTCACTCCTCCTTTTTTTTTTTTCTTTATATCATATTACTATTTCGTATAAAACCTTCGTTCGATAAATAAACCTAAAGGAAAAGGCCGATATGGGGTTTCCTCTCTAAGAGAAATAAGGGCTATCTTTGAATATAAACAGCTACAAGAAAAATGTGACATGAAATAACTTGAAAATGACGAAAAAACCAAAACTCAAAATTTTAACAAAATCGGGGACTCTTCTGACCTCTCCATAGACAACTTCTTTCCCAAACCCTCCACTCTCTTATCACCTCCCCTACTGTCCTCGACCTTCCCGCAGCAATATCAACCTCCCCTAATCTTCCTAAGCCTTTCCTCACCACCCCCAACCTTTCAACACCACATCTTACGCCCCTTACTCCACCCCGACCCTGTCTCAAAATCTCTTTTTGACTAATTTCAAACGGCTATAGTACCGAGTTATTTAAATGCGGAAGTTATGTCTTTTAACATTTTTTCCTCGGGAAGAAAAATGGAAGGAAAGCTATTGAGGACAAAGCGGCCTATCGAAGGAAATTGATGGTTTTTGGATGATCAACTTCGTTTGGGAATATGGTGACAGCGTTCGAGGTTTTCTTCGAAGTCGTTCCCGATATCGATTTCTAAACCTTTTATACGAAAATTTCCTCGACCCTCAAAATGCTACGTAGAGACCCTACGGATATGCACGAGTTAACAACCATTCCCACTCTTCCCACACCCTATTTTACGTCCGACGTTTACGGGTACGCATGTGCGGAATGTACAATGAGCGGAATCTACAAGAGAAGGAAAATTTCGCCTCAAATTTAAACAGGTTAAATACCTCGGGGAATGGTACTAGGATGAAGAATATCTACCGCCGTGAATAGAGCTAAAGGGCCTCGTCTCCTGCTTATACAACCGCTTCCCACGAAGGGATGAATAGCCCTTTTCGTAATCTCGGAATTAAAATTCAGTCGGGGGGGAGGATGTTAAAGGGTAATTTGTATTCAAGGAGGCCCTCCAAGGGCGTGCGGAGTAAAGGGTACAGTTTATCCCATTGTTTAAAGGGGGAAAAGAAGAAAGACGATAAGATAACATCTTCTTGAAGAATCTGAATTTGATTTCAACAGCATACGATTTTATGAATAATATTTCAAAAGGTCTATAAAAACCGTTTAATTTCCTCCCGTCTTTTATACCATTGATTACCTCACGTTTCTATCCTTTACTTGGAAATCCAAAAACAAAACTTGGTCCGAATCGAACTGCTTCTTTCAACAGTTTAATTACTTTCGACGAAAAGAGAAGTTCTTTACCTCTTTCGGTATAGAGTTTTCTCTTCCCCCTTTTTGCCCACTTCTCAGTTATGTAACTTGTTTCCGAGATCTTCGAAAATTCATTTTTACTTTTTTTTCCCTTCCAGGACCCTTTAACAGCCTCGCAGTTTTATCGCTTGTTAACCGTTTCCCAAAAGGGAGAAAATCCCTGCTATTGAACCGCCTTTTCAAAGTGGAATTATCTTTTCAAAAGAGTCGGAAAAAAAGGCGAATTCAAATGAGACGACCTTAGTTTGCGAAACTTTAGTCGTTCAGGAGATAATGTCTTGAAGCAAATCCCTATGTTTCCTTTCAGAAATTTTCTCCTAACCTAACGAGTGAAAGGGAAAACCTCAAAGAGCCATTTAATATTCAAAATCAAAGGCCCGATGATTGAAAGGAGAAAAAAAAATTGTTTAAAGTTTTAACGAGTTTTAAACAGTAAAACCAAACCACCTTATGACAATAGTAAAGGCATATAAATCGGAACGGAGTCAATAAATTTTCCCAAGTCGACTTATCTTTCCACCTCGGTTACCAGGACGTAAACGCATCCTTTGAACCTTTTTTCTATTCCTCCCTAATCTTTTACAAGTTTTTATTTTTAAATTACACACTCGAGTAAAGGCGACGCTAGGCGTAAACAAGATAAAATAACGACGGAGAAAACTGATTTAAAAAAAAATTTATAAAAAAGGCCGAGGGGTAGGAAAAAGGAACCAGTAAAAAAGAGCAACGGGATAGGAAAAAAAATCCGCTAAAAGAGGTCAAGTCTCGTGTGGGTTGCCTCGTATTTTTGCATATCTTTAAGTCCTCGGACCTAAAAGGTTGTTTACCTCTTTGTTATTTTTATGTAAATCTATCAAATTTGCCTTTTTACACAGTACGGATTTGCTGGTATAAAATTAGATTCAGAGGCAAAAAAGCACAGCTTTTCTTCTACTAGAGAATGGCGATGTCAGCGGAGGTGATTTCCGTCTTGGGACTGAGAGAAGCGATTAGGGGTTTCGGGTCAAATTGTTTATGCTAAAATGGGCGTTTGTTTTCCAGTCTGCTTCATCGGAAAACATCCGTCGGAACACAACTGTGGCAAATACACGTCAATAATTCAAGGGCGGTCCCTGTCCGAGCCCCCTATATTTAGGAGGTTTGCGAGTTTTCACGATGGAGGAGAGAAACAATCTCTCGGGGAATATTTGTTTCTGTCAGTGCGCTGGTGCAAATGGAACACTAAACGCATACGTTTCACGGACCGGTGGGTTTGATCAACGACGAAATGGCTCCCTTTTTTTCGACCTCCCCTTCCTATCCGCTGTTTTTCACAAATCAACCGGAGAGAATATACGGGTTTATTAACTAAACGATGAATATAAATCACCTGGAATTAACCTAGTTAAACCAAAAAGGGTCGATTAAAAAACGAAAATTTTCAAAGCACAATTAAAAAAACGAGTCCTTCCACTCTATGATGAAACCTATTAGAGACATTTAACTCAGACCCAGAAACGAGAAGAGACAGCACAATGATAGATAGGATCTAATTCGTTAAAACTCTTTTGCTAAAACTAGTCATAGCCCTTCAATTGTTCAAGTATCAACATTTCATCTGCTAGAAGTATCCTGGTGTTTCCTAGGTCAGTTTGTTCCAGAAACACCTTGAGGAAATTGTCACCTGCTTAGGTAGACAGAAAGCTGATAAAGGAGCCATTATGGAGTTACAGCTGTTCGAGACAAATTCCTTTTAGCGGATTTCCGGAGGAAAGCAGGCTATTGGGGCCGGCCTCACGGCGGCTTTCGGCTTAGAGGATTTTTTGTTCTCAAGCTTTCGGTAAATAATCTTTAGTTGAAAAGGTGGTGTGGAGGAGGAACCTCTTAACTCTAACTTAGTGAAAAATTCGGGGATCTACAGACCTCTGTACAACCAACTAAACAAACAAAAACCCTTACAAACCTCCTTTTATAACCCACCTCCCCCCAACATCCCTCCGTTTGACCTAAGGCACCTCGTTGACCTAAAATTGCGTTTCGAGGTTAAAACAACAAAACAAGTCATTTTCATTCATTTTCACAAGAAAGTTAAAACTGTCTATTCTATGCATACAAATTCATTGGGTCATTAACACTTCTATGTCAACATAAATGTCAAACTGATGATCCCAACAGAAAAGAAATGACACAAAAATAAAAGGAGAAAAACATGAAGATACTTTTTGACAGGCAATGTACTTAAAGATACGCTTAGAAACCGAAAACGGTCTGGAAAAGTTGGCCGTCACGAATACTTAATAACAAGTGGTTTACAACTAAAACGATATGGATCATTTGACTTTCTCTTCTGACACAATATTTTGTTGAAATAATATATTAGACCGGGGAGTTAAGATACACGTTAAGTGGCAACAGGGATAATTACATTATGACCTCTCAGGATGATTGAATTTCCATTAAATTAGCTTAATCGGATAATACGAATTAATTCAAACGTCTAGAATTTCTAAGGGAGAAGGGAAAAAATGTAAATAAGGCAATAGGAGGGGCGTGAAAGGGTTTTCTACGGATCTATGTTGCATGGAGACGGGTGAATGGGGGAATGGCAGGTGCCATCAGCACCTGATGGGATTCGAATGAAGCCATCAGAAACACACACGCCAATACAAAGACACACACGAATAAGTGGGTGTCTCACGGAATATTCTTCCTGACCCCCTCAATACCTTGAATTATCAACTATTCGATGAAAAGTGCAACTCGGGTTGAAGGAGGCGAATGCACCTTTTGCACAACGACTATAATTGCATCCCTCATTCTCTTAAGTGCTCTCCAACAGCTCCCTTAAAACCATAAACCCCTTCTTTTTCCACACCCTTCATACATTCAGATCGAGTACCGTCAACACAACTCTTCCATCGTTGTAAAATTTACGCCCTACACTTCAAACTTACCCTCTTCGGCAAAAACAAAACCTACTCGCATTTCCCCTCTTGAAATCCATTTAAAAAAAAGGAAATAAGTCTTCAGGGCACATAATTGTCATTAAACAACTTAATTAACCTTCATAATTATTCCATTAAAACAAGATTTACGTTTTAAAAATAAAACTTTTAATAGCGCCATGTCGACCTCGAAATCTTCAGCGAGCATTTTTACTTTCATCACAATTAAAGAAAAACTTTATAGGTTGTACAACCTCATTTTCTTTTATGGATAATAGATTCTTGCAAAAAACGTGGGCATAAACAGGAAAAGCCTGTCAACTTTATTTTTATGATCTGGAAGATTTTTTTGTTGTTTCCATTTCGAGTGTCAGGTCGTTTTCCTTGGCTGCGTTCAGTTTTGAGCCGAATTAGGAACTGAGGCGACGCAAGGTCTCGAAAGTCATGATTCTACTGACCTAGAAGTTTCTTTTTTTTTTAATTTATAAAAAAAGCAATATCGTCTTAAGATGAATTATATATTAGGTCGTTTTTTAAATGTTTTAAGTCGTTTTAATTCTTTTGCTTTGAAACCTTGGATTTTTTATAGAATTAATATTTGAAATGAAAATTGTACGTCTCTTATGATTTGGAAATCAATATAACGTTTTAACAGTTCATTATGTATTAAGGGAAAACTTTTATAGGGGAGGAAACGAGGAGGGAAATAAAAAGGAATGGGAGGAAAACGACAACCGAAAAGACTCTAGGGGAGTAGGACGGGAGGGGTGGAAAAAGAAAGAAATTGAGAAGTAATGGCGTTATTAAAAGACGTTGAGCGCGCTACATTGGAAAAGTTAAATGGGGATTTGTTGGATGCGCGAATGGAATAAAACCCGAAGCAGAAAGAAAAGAGGAGCGAGAGGGGAAGGGAGGGAAAAAAAGAGGCAAAACAAAAGAGCCTAATGGACATCAGGTATTGTTTGCTTCTCTCCAAGAAAGTTTTTAAAAAGTTCAACTTTTTACTTTCGCAAAAATAAAATTGTTAAAAATATCGAGGGTTTTTTTTTTCAGATACAACATATTTTATTGCTAGAAACATTAAAAAATCGTTTAGGGAAAAAGCTCAACACAGTAATGAGTTTCAGCTTTTGGTGTACCCTTTTAAAGGCAAACGTTATCGTCATACTACACTGGTAGACCTACACGCTTACGAGAACTAACGGGTAAAGGTCACCTAGAAACGTTTAGGTTACAAAAGTGGAAGGTTTTTCTCGCTCTTTAGCAATAGTAGACCACTAATAGTAGCCATTCTACAGCTCAGACACGGAATATTGTTTAAATTAAAACGTTGGAGGTATATTTCTAGCTCAAGCAATCAGCCTATGTTAATGCCTTCACAATTCATATGTATTTTAAGTCAAATAGACCATAGATTAGAATAATAAATTACGTTTACAAATTTCTCTCTCTTATGTTTTCTTGAATAATACATATGCAAGCATTCAAAACGAATATAGACGCATATTTGCTCTGATCTACTTTCTGAAGTACAGCAAATATTAACTTAGTACACAAAATTATGAAATAGCTTCTGCATTAATAATTTGCAGAATTAAAAAACATAAAAAATTCAATACAGCATAGATTGATTTCGATGTTTGGACTCAAATGTTGGTTTTTAGATTATTTGAATTCTTTGAAAGTTCATATTTATAGTTTCGACGTGACATGGAGAAGTTGATATAAAAGTTTATTGGCGGGTAAAGGCTCATATAAAGATCGGAGAGGCCCCTACACGTCCAAGAGACCATCGATCACTCTTGTTGATGATGACACCCTTAGGGTTTCCCGGTTGTCCATCATAGCCCCCCCCCCTACTTCTCTCCTTAATATTGTATACACCACCCAGCACGCTATCTCTCTATTATAAACTGACCCTTAAAAGATAAACAGTTTTCTCTCGTTTATCGAACGTCACGTTACAGGTGGCTTCTTGATAATGACTTCGCATTATGCGACATATTGAAGCGATTAACGTTAATTCCCTATTAATACGGACGTGTTTCAATTAGCAACGATCTCATTTCCCTCAGAAGTCATTAGGAACAATATCTTCTATCTCAAAAAAGGTCAACGTTGCGTTTTTCTTAAAAATCTTTTTCCTATTTGAAATCTCCAGGTCTTTTTGTTCGCCGGAAATGGGAATCTGAAGAAAGGGTTGTCCCAGTTCCAATCCTTCCCGCCTCCCGTCGTGTTATCGTACTCTTTAGTCTATATATTGTCCATTATTGTTGTCTCGCATCGATCCACCCGATAAATCCAAATGTATAAGCAACTTTTATTACGTTTCTATATAAAAAAATCCGAACGTCAGCCAAAATTGTATTGAATGAATTTTATGTCAGCAAAACTGACGCCGAGTGACGCTTTCTGTGCCGGCCGTCGAAAAGTTAAAGAAGAATCTTCTTTTTTTAAATTGAACTACAAAGTGGAACATACAGAAAAACAAAGTAGTTAAGCTTCATGTTTAGGTAGGTTGTTAAATTTATTTCTGTTTTAAGGAAGTAGTTTTAGAACAAAATATCGTCTTAGATGTTTGTTTACAGCAATAAACTCAAATTGGCGTCTTTCCAAAACTCCATTCTCGCACTCAAGGTGAGCGGTATGAGCCTGAGAAAATTCCTGAACCGAAGAAAAAGGGTTGGAAAATTTTAAAAAGGCAAAACGTGACAAAAAAGGTTTTGATGGGGCATTTTAGGCGTTTTAGACCTTTTTGGGCCAGTATTTTGAGACTTTATTGACAGCATAGGCTCTTATTAGCGTCATTATGCGACATATAAGGTGCTGTAGGCCTTTTGAGCTATTTTCATACTTGATTTACAGTAACTTGTTAGGGCATTTTAGGCCTTTTAAGCCAATATTTTGAGATTTTATGGACGATATAGACTCTAGGCTCTCGTTTATGTAACATTAGGCGTTTTAGGCCTTTTGGAGTCAGTGTATAGCAACTTTATTGACGATACGGGCTTTTGATAGCTGACTTAATCGAAAATTTAGCCCTTTTTGGACAAAAGGGAATTTTCCAATAAAATCCGGATTTGCGAGGTGTTTTCTTTCTATTGACAAAACAGTGTTATTGCATTCAAGGTAGACCTATACGGGACGAAGGAAAATTTCCGAGCAGAGAGAGAAAAAAAGGGTTGAAAAGTAATAAGGCCCACATCGAAAATAGTTTTGTACGTTCAGCAGATGTCCCGTCTTGAAACCGTGTTACACGCATGTGGGCGCCAGCATGACCCAAGTCTTATTTATCACGTCCCAAACCTTAACGTTATTCATCAATTTTTTTTATCTGGAATAAACTAAAGGGGGATATATCCCGGTATTCCTTTGTATGGAATAATAATAGGGAGGGGAAGAAAAAAAACTGGTAATGATATGCCCTAGCTTTCTTCCCACGCCGAACAAGAGATTCGTTAAAAAAAAGGACTTTTTTTTAGTCCAGAATAATTTCAAGTATCAAGGGTTGACATCTCGTAAAATCCAAAGTCAAACTTATTTATACACCAAGGTTTCACTTCCACGTTATAGGCCAGTTAAACCTCACGCCACCTTTTCTCAAAATAACCAGATTACATGAAATGTTGGGTTTAACGTCTAATTTTACGTGCCTCTTAGAAAACCCCAAAATCGTTCTTTATTTAGAAATTTTATTTGTTTGAAAAAAAAATTCTTATCAGAGTGGAAGTGTGATAAATTAGCTTTTATCTTGAACGGAAAAGTGAGTTATCGGAGCTAAAAAACGGTTTTGAAAGTCATATCGGGATGACCGCACTCTTGGGATTCAGGGCGACGAAAACCACAAATCGATAGGTCTAAAATCGATTCCCGTTAAATTTCGTATTAAAAAACCTGAGACTTCAAAGTTCCGTATTGGATGACATACCTAAGTTTAATTGGCAATTAAATCATTCATAAAGGGGAGAAGGAACGCTTCTCTATACAGCCCACGCGGTTACTTTGATGGAAGGAGATAAAACTCGCCCTCCCCAAATTGAGGAATAACAGAATCGATTTTCAGACTAACAAAGCCATAAAACGAAAATAAAACTTAACTGCTCTTTCTAAAGACGTTTTCCGAAAAAGTTTTTATTTTTAAAATTTTCGCATTTATGGCTTATGTGGAAATCACAAAAGGGGGTTGATATATTAATTAAATTTTATTCAAGCGGTAGCGTACAAAGTGAATTCCTCAAGTGAACACACTAATTGGACCTACTTCGAACGAGACAAAACTACTTGACAGACATAAAGGACCAATTAGTACGGTTCTACTCTCAAAGGGAAAATAGACGTTTGTTAAGTCACAATTTGTAGAGTTGTCCGTATATTCTATCGATTCTTTTTTTTTTCCCTCCCTTTTCATATTTTCCCCTCTACGGGCATCGGGCTTTTGAATAAATGAACAAAAGAAGAGCGATGTCTAAAAAATGGTCGAGAACGACATAGGGGGATAAAAAAAAAGAAAAAAAAAAGGTGTGTTATGAAGGAAAATTGCATAAGTGAAGGTGAATAAGAAAAGAATTTAATATCGATCGAAGACTGGAAGGGGGTTAAACGGTATACAACGTAGTCAATCTAACTTTCATGAATATCGAGATTTTCAACGTGGAAGAAAATTTTAGTCGACTTTTTTTTATCAACGAAAGCGTAATAAACAAGTAGGTCATAAAGGTACCACTACAGGTTAACCACATAATGAAAATAATTTGAGATATCGTTGATACCCCCATAAAAAGTCTTTTTTCAATGAGTAAAACCACATAATAAGTTAATAAAAAAATGTAAATAATAGCTTTTAGGTTTTCGACCTCTTTTTCGACAAAGTGATTTTTTGGGCAAGAAATGCGTTTTGGGAATAAAAAGCAAACATTACTGGTGGGGGGAGGTGATGGGTGGTAGGGGAAGGTGGGGGAGAGTACAAGAGAGTAGGGGAAGTGATGGGAGAATTATGGAGGTTTTGGCATGTGTGGTTGGGGGAAGCTCGTAAAATGACAAATTCATAAATTATTCGATTTAGACATGGACAGCTAATTATCTAAAAGTAATACTAATAAAATATAAAAATACATCAGAAAAGTTTATCGTTTATTTCATTTTGAAAAAAATGGCCTTGTATACGTATTTCCCGCCTCGAAGTTCTAAACTCGATGTTTTTAAACTTGGAAGAAAATCACCTTATTTCTCGCCCTTTTGGAAAACTTTTAAACGACTATTAATCAAAAAGACAAATCATTTTAAGATTTCGTTTTGAATAAACCAAGTGAAGGGATGGGGGAGACGAGAACAGTGATTGCTTCGCCCTACACCGCCCCCTTATCGCCCCACCCCCCATCCCTTCAAGACCCGACCCCTGTTAACGGAGGCGAGTAATTGATCTCGCGGGGATCCATTAGCCTCCCTAACCGCCGACGTAATAATTGATGACATGATCGCATAGGGGTAGCCAGCGCTAATGTCACTCTCGGACTCACCGAGTACACAAACCACCCTTAAGATCGCACTGCCATCACCATTATTAAATCCAAACATTCTTTCCAAATGACGTAAAAATTGAAGAAAAAAATTTCATGAGGTCTTAATTGAATACCTTCTGACAAAACGCTTGAAAAATTTAAAAGCGACATCTCTTTTGAGAAAAAAATATTCATGAATTAATTAGAAATTTTCTAAAAGAATTCTCTTTATTTGAAAATACCTGAAGCTAATAATATTTCACCTTTATTAAAAATTTTAAATTGTTCATGAAAGAAAAAAATTAAGTCGGAGAAAGAGTTTTTTAATCCTCGATTTAAAAAAAAAATTTTCTTTGGAGGTATCTCGTCCATGATGAATCAAATCACACGCTTGTTAATTAAACAAACGAATAACCTAGTCGAAACGAATACTTAAAATTACAAAACGAGGTTTTGAACGGGAAAGTTTAATTTCGCTAAAATGTTACATTGGGATTTTATATTAGAAATATTTTGATTTACGTTCAATTAATAGTCATTTCATCAAAAAGAGTGCCAGGCTAAATTAATTTAGAACTTCCTACAGGTACAAAAAGATATATATTTTTTTAGGATAGTAAAGAGAGGAAAAAAGGGGGGAAATTTTATAAAGAGGACAAATTTAATTTCAATATCGAAGGCTTCATTACTTAAGAAATAATAACTAAATGAAGGTTTTTTTGTGAGATAAATACAGAGATGAAACCAGAAAAGTAGACCGTTGGATTCTATTGCCAGGCGTTTTTTAACTAGAGCTACGATTTTCACTGTATCTTTTTAGCAGATTTCTTGAGGAAAAAGGCTACTGAGGTGGTCACAAAACGCAATTTCTATTTTCAATCTAGTGTCTACTCATATTCAAATTCTGTCTCCAAATAACGAACTTCTCAAATATTGTCTAAAGAGAATCAAATTGAAGTGGAAAGTAGTGTTGTGTGTCAAAAGGGAGAACGTACAACATACACTAACAGACCTGGATAGAATAGACTATTATCCGGCCAAAATAAACTGTTTAATCCAATCATTCAAGCTAAAATCGATCTCTTCCATGGGACAATGTCGACATTTAGTTACCATCTTTAATTTTTTGGGTGGTGCACAGCATTCTAAAGAACTAGTAGATGACGACTCGATGATTGTACAAGATATGTAAGCCCTTATATTAGTACAAATTTGAAATTTTTAACGTTGTAAAAATAACAAGGCATACCGAAAAAAGAAATTTTCTATTGAACTTTTTGAATATTTTTACGGTCGATTTAACTCGATTACGCGTTTATAGAAAACTTTTCTTGCGGGCAAGGAAATAAAAAATGAAGCCACGGTCTACATATCCGGTCGAATTTAGTCGTAGGATCCGTTTTGAGAAGAGAACCTTCTTAGTTCCGCTTATGCCGAAACCGTACGCCCCGAGGCGACTATGGAAATGTCCCCTCTCCGTTTTCCACTTAAAAAGTACCGAATCCGTCCTTCCGAATTGAAAATCACCGTGTATAGACACACTTCAGGAAGAAAAAAAAAGATTATAGCTGTACTCGTCATTTTCTTGCACGCGAGATTTCAAAAAAGTGTAACGAGAGACAAAAAAGGGTTGGTTTTTGTTATGTAAATGAGGATGCAGGGTCAAGGGGTTTGTATAGAGGTATAGGATGTGGGGCCCCGTTTCTGAAGGCTTGAGTGTCTAGGGGTCCTAAATGTGCAATTCAAATCTAGCTCAATTAAAGGAGAATTTAATTGGAGGGCTCCGAGCCTTTCCAGCAGTCAATTTAATTACCCGTGTAAATATTCATTCGTTTTCACAGCCGGGTGCAAGGCGCTTCCCTTTCGTGATGAGTTCTCCGGGAAGGGGAGAAGGGCTCCGAGAAAAGTCATTCCCTTCACGGTTCGACCCCTCAACCTCCCACCGAGAATCTTTTTTCTAACAAAAACTTGTTTTTATTCAAGCCCCGCATTAAGTCGTCGTGACAGAACTCTTTAAGGGCGATTATGCTCCAAATTCGGATATTCAAAGCATTAAGATACGCCATAGGTCGTCCGTGAATGGGGCGGACAAGAAACATTCTTCCATGTGCATGAACACACTCGTGTCCTTGTAGCTCGTGTCTGTTGTACCCAATATATCAAGATATTTACGAAACTCGTGTAGGCAGAGATCGTAAGTTAGCTTAATGATAGAGGTATAGTTTAAAGTTTACATATAAAAAGGCAGTAATGGTTTTAAAAAATGTATTAACGATCCGACTTGATGATGAAGTGGTTCGGTTCGAGTCGGCATCCTCCGATAATGTCCTGTTAGACTCGAACCAGGTAGATAAGGCACGCTTCTACCCACTAATGGCCCTCATCTCTTCATGAAAAAACCTTCCTACGAACGGTTCTCAGTACCCTCAGACACCTATAACTGTTGTTCCTATCAAAATCCGATCGGAATCCAGGGATCACGTCCCAAAGGTAAAATAAGACCGAAAAATATTCATTGGATGAATGAATTCTGTGAAGGCAACAAGTTATAGGGGAATGCGTAGGAACGGCATTCTCTTCGTGATTCTATTTTTAGAAGGCCTGTGCAAACAATCCCGCCTACTGGGTTTACTCCAAATGCCATTAACTCGCTTTAATTTCTTCGGTATTTGGAACAAGTTTTTTTTCGCCACAAAACAATTTTTCCGCCCTTTGAATCGCAGGGGAGAAAGCCAAGCTTAGCCAAAATATAATTAGAGCCCGGCTAGTCATTAATTTCGTAAAAGATAAGAGGGGTGAGGAAGAAATTAATACTGGAATCAAATCTACTGGAAGGGGGGTGGGATGATTGATCGGTAAGTAGACTGATTGATGACACGACGGTAGACAGAAAGGAACGGGAAGGGGGCGATTGATAGTGAGCCATGATCATCAATACGGTATCTCTTCCAAAACCATCGAAAGTTAGAACCCCTGATCAGATTTCAAAAGTAAACTTGAAAATTCTTTCATCTAGAATACAACGTCCATGATAATGAACCCCTTGTAAATATGCAGGAGATTGACTTTTCCCCGAGACATGGGCAGCGCTCAAATATTTGTATGCTTAAGTGAAAATCTCGAGGGTGCCACTTCCCTTTTCGTTCCTCACAATCATCCCCCGACCTCGATAGTGCAAACAATAATTTTGAAACCGGAGGCCCTCTTACGACCCTACTCGAGGCACTGCATCGGAAATCAGGCTTATTAAGCTAACACGAATATTTTAACGGATGCGGAATTAAACCCTATTTCATGGCTTGATAATTAAGCAAATTCAATACAGACTAATTTTATAGCCTAAAGGTTTAATAAGGTCACCACAGTGGCATGCGAAATTTTAACGACGATCTGCTTTTGACAGAGATGTCCACAAAGTAGGCCCCCAAGCTATGGACTATCATTGCGACAGGTCCGGTCATGATGTCATTAGGTCCGGAATAGATAATTGACGAATCGTACAAATTTGATGGAGGGTGAATTGGAAAACTGTCTTCAGCTCATGTAAATCATCAATTAGAGAGACGGTAAGCATGCTGTATTTAATGCGGCAGATGTCATCAATCAACAACGCAGAACTGTTGCCCTCCACGTGCAAATAAGACAAGCACCAAGCAAAGTTAAAAAAAAGATCTCATGATTGTGAAATTTTCTGGTCGCTAGGCAACAAACACAACCAGAACTTTCTGAAAAGGGATTAAAGATTTAGCTTCGAAACTCGAATTGCAGTATGCGCGCCTGCGGCATTTGTTATGCAGGTCACCGCGGAAATTGAACTCGCCTAAAACGCACCTGCTCGAAATCGTCCCCCCTTTCAAACAAAACGCGATTAATCCACCAAACGCCCTTGAAATCTCACGAAAATTGACTAAAATCGCCTCTGTTTCGCAGTTTGCGTAATTCAAGAGGGCAACCGTGAATTTAATTTAAATCAAATATTCTCCGGAGTGATATTAAGCAAGATTATGAGGTGTGAATATTAATAGAATCACGTATTGGTCAGATTGAACTAAACAATCCGAAGTTGATTAAACCCATGATCACTAAAAATAACCTCAAATACTAAAGGAGATAAAGACAACGATGGATATTAAAAATAAAAACCCACGCTTAAAAAATTCATGAGCAAGATGAAAAGGTGAATTTTTAATTCGAAACAGGGGCTTATTCGCCAACTCTTTTCAAAGCTTTTGTCCATAACCTGTGATCTCCGGACCCCTTAATTTATTTTGAGTGGAAGAATCCTTATTCTTAGGCTTTTTTTTCTATAGGCGAGAAATTCACGAGTTCTTCAGGAAATAAACGCTTATAAAATTTTAGAAACTCCAGCATCGGTTTTTACGGGGGTAGATTTAATACTCGGGTAAAACGGATATTGCCTGGAGAATAAAAACCTTGTTTGCGGCTTCAAGTATCAACGGATGTTATTAAAACCTTTTTTCCCTTTAAAAAACGTAGTTGATTTTGGAGTGATTAGTTTTCAGAGAACAGAAGCCGGTTCTCATCCTGTCAGAGTTAAACCCTCCTCGGCCTCGTCGGGTAATGCTCCGAGATGTATCTCCCGTCACTTCAACCCCTTCTAGGCGTTTCCCTTATATGCCCCCTTAGATTGCATGCATTTCTCAAACGAGACCCCCGATAACTCCCCTACTCTTACTGATTATTCCTAAAATTACTCCCTTAAGAATAAAGAAACGTCGTAATTTCGCACTTGTTTATGAATTTTCTCAACTTTTTTTTATCCAAAGCCTTTTTTTTACCTTAAAAGTTCTCCAAAAGTTTTCCCACCTGGAAGAAACTTTTCCGTCTAATTTAAATTTTAAACTTCGCCTCTCACCCTCGGTTTTCTTTGATCACTATAACAAGTTAACTCCTAATTTCATCAATCTTATAGTCTAAATTATTATTGATTTATAAAAAAAAAAACTTTTTTCAATGTTAAAATGTCGAGAAAAGACGAGAAGGAAAAAAAGCAAACGTGAGTCGGCTTTAAAGCTTCCCTTTTCCAGAAGCTTCTAGGGTGAGATGGCCTTTACCGCAATCAACATTTGCCATCTGACCCGAGGCACTTTAATTGACTCCACTCGCAATCAGAAGGCCGCCCAGCAATAACACTTTTAATTCGAAAAAAAGGGTTGTTAAAACAACAAAAAGTCCTTTATAAACGATTTTTAGATGAAATTTACAGATCACTCAGGCCTTTGGTCAATTAGACGCCTCCTTACCCCCTCTTTAACGTACAACTAGAAAATGATTCATGGACAAGGTGTGCCTTATGGGAAGCGACGCCGCTCCCAGAACTATCATTAAAGACATCTACACGACTATGTCTGCTCGGATTGAGATAATGTATGACCCGGTTATCTTTCAATCGCTGGAAACAAATGGGAAAAATATGCACATTACAAGGTGATTATGGCACTGCAGATCCAATGAATGGCCATTTCAATATTAAAACGTCTCTGCCCGGAAGGGTCGACCAATTATTGCATTAGGCATGAATACTAAATTTTAATACGTACACTTAAAATGTCGGGTTTGTCCATACCTGAAACATACAATAATAATTAGAAAAATGGATTTGGAATTGTTGGAAATTGTTGGTTAAATATTGATATAAAATGGTTTATAACAACGGCCTTGATGTGAAAATTGCCGTAATGGTGAACAGGGGAGCTACGGAGGGGGTTGGATGATTAGGTGCTGTACATGTCCCTCCTATTGTTACCCTGGGATGAATTGATCCGCCTCAACTCGGTTTTATTATAGAGAAGCATGGGGAAGAACATTTTGTTTCTTTATAGTGAAGGAACACGATTTCAATTTGCAGTTTTCTCTGTTCAGGACTCTTTATCACCACTTGTTTCTGAAATGAGGGCATTATTTTAGGGTTATAAATAAAAGCGGATTAGAAGGGTAAAAAAAAAGTTGAAAGGAAATGTTATTGCTATTAGGAATATGGAATGCATTTGATTTCTGATAAATATCTAGATCCCGGGGGGGATATGGGGAACTGCCATTAGTGTAACAACTTGGAAAGCTCGGAGTTTGCGTGGAGGAAAGTAACTTGGATTAGTTGGCCCCGGCTATTAAACTAAACCCGAGTTCAATATTTAGAGGACGTTCTAGTCAGAGATAACGTAATTGGACGGAGATCGATCCTGGGCTAAATGGATTGGGGAGGAGGCGGTCAATTGTGAACGTTCGATTCCACATCGACGTCTCCACGCCCTTCATCACCTCCGAACGCCCCCCGGAGCCCTAAACCCGATGGACAAACGTGACTGATTCAAGTGTTAATTGCATGCGGTAACGGCCTCTCCCGCCGATAACGTTTCCCTCGGCCTCGTCGAGTTTTCCCTAAATCAGTTCACGCACGGGCTAAAACATACGTTCCAAACACAATGACGATTTACCAACGCTTTATCAACGATACCCCCCGTAATGAAAAATCAATAACGAGCCTGCAAAAATTGCGACATGAGAAATCTGTGCCAAAACACAACAATGAGAGTTCTTTCAAATCATTTTTCACGTATTGTGTTTTTCCAAGTCTCGAGAGGAAAAGCAGAGTGGATTAGACTTGGGGAACGAAATTGTCGGCTGAAAGAAAAAGGGACAAACGCATTCAACGAATGAGAGGGCATTCCTAGTCTGGGAAGAGGAATTGTAATGTTGACTCTAAGCCTAGGGTTTGTTAGTCAAGCCCTTCAAAGCGTCCCTCCTCAGTGCGACCCACTCAAACCAGCACAGTTTGTTCTGGTTTGAATGTGCCCGACTCCGTACATGCTGTCATCCTCAATACTTATATTGCCAACCTCTCTTTCATCCACTAAAATTTCATTTTTTTTTAATACGTCGAGAAAATTTTGACAAGAGCTTATCTCACCTTTTGAGCAGTCAGATAATTAGCTACCACGTCCTGTCAACCCAAGGACAAACGTTCAACGATTACTTCAAAACTGTTATTTACAAAAACAGAGATTAAAAAAAGGTAAAAAACAAGAAAAATATAAAATTGAGCAATTAATTTCACGAATCCACGATTGAGGCCGGTCGAAACAGGAAAGACAAGTTTGGCTGAGTACCGTTTTTATAAGTATTGACATCTATCGGAGATGGGCTTGAGCTCTTTCTCTCTTCTTTTTTTTCTTTTTTACCGCGATAAAAAATACTTTTATTATCTCCCCCCAACTAAATTGGTTTTTCGACAAAAAGTCAAACAGTGGACTCCATAAATAAATAAATAAGTTTCGAATAAATAATGAGGAATCAAAGAACACGAATGTTAATTGACAGTGAAAACGTGAAGGGAGACATATAGCAACTGCCGATGAATTATGTCGATATAAGCAGCAAAAAAAGTCAGCCTTTTGGCAACCAAAAATTGATTGCTATGTTTGTATGCAACTGCTAAGTCGACGGTCGTATTGTCTGTAACTGAAAGGCTTCTGGGAGAACTGAGAAAAATCGATGGTTGAAACGTCCAAAAAAAGTTGAGCTTTAAAGAAAAAAAAAAGAGACATAGCCCTGTATATTTTATTTCTTAATGCTCACACATCCAATTTGAAGAACCGAGGAAACACCGTTAGACCCTAAATAAACACATAAAGACCTCTCCCCGGGTAAGCTTTCTATATCCTTGTGAAAAATGGGACCGTAAAAAGGACAAAACAAATATCAACATAAACCCGGAAATCGTATTTCAACGAAAATCTTCCCTTTTTTGCGCGCTAGGGGATGCTAACGCAAATAAAAGAAAATTCTCTTAGCGCCTACTTGTTTTCGGCATAATCGATTCCGTTTGAATAAAGCACGGGAACCGTAAAAGTTTAACAGCGGAGTTGTAATTCATGAAGTCCTCGGATAGTAAAATAGTAAATCGTTAATCCTACGTCTAGACAAGCCCTAAAAGGTGTATTAAACTTGTACCGTGAATACGTAGAACATGGTTAATACAAAATGAAACCCTCCTATCCAAAACTAGCGACATTTACACAACTTTCGAGTTCAACGCCCTAATTCTATTCTTATTCAAATTTATCACCGCGTCAACACATACAGACTGCAAGCTAGATGGTATTGTTTTGTATAAGACAAACTATTTGTTTGCAGATTAAAAAAGTTTGCTAAAATTGTTCAAAACAAACTCGATCGAGACAAAGGAATCATAAAACATTTTGTCTTCCTCTAATTGTGACTATTGTGCTACTGTAAAACCCTTAGAAATGCGTAGAGTTAGCGTAACTAATTGAAAACAAAGGTTTCTGCTATTGTCTGGCTTCTTTTAATTGTCTTGATTCGAACTAGGTTATATTATAAGGGATTTCGTCATTTGAAGGAAGAGAAAAAAATCGATTGGGGGCGTTGAACGTATGATTGGGACGCGTCGAATCGTAATAATGGAAGGAAACGAGGAATTAGAAATGAGGGGAGGGTGTGTTTCCATTGTAATGGAGCCCGCGGGTTGTGAAACTAAGAATGAGAGCTTTAAATTCGGTAGAATGCAACATCCTTCTCGTATTCCGATGGGATCTGGCGAAGCGGAACGGGTCCGGGGCTATCCGCTTAGAATTGCACAACGTAATTCGAGAACAGGAGCGGAAGGGTGGTAGCACTATCACTTACATTAGCCTTTTTCGCCTTTTTTTATACCATGGAATGGGGGATCCGCCCCAGAAAACTCAATTTATCCAAAGCACGTTTAAAATTTTTACGTGTTTTACCGGAATGCATAAAAAGGGGGACAAGAACAATCAATAATGAAGTTTTTTGACATGGATTCATTAAATTCAATAGTTAAACAGATGCTCTATATTGGTCGTGGCTCAGAGGCCGAAACGAGTGTGTTTGATGCCGGGTGCGTTGGATGCTTTTATGTCTCGGTTCTGTGGGTCAAAGGGTTTCCAGTTAGGCAAGGAACTGTTACTTCCCACCCTAGGGCAGGACACTGCTACTTCCCATCCTACTGCTACTTCCAGAAGAAGAAACTTACTCTTCCAACCCAAGAGCAGATGTCTCTAGCACCTCCAAGGCAAGAGACAATGGATTCGCCACGCTGCATTGTCCAAACTTAAAACAATACAAAGATTAGTTTTCGCCTCATTAATCGACAACCTAAGGCGCTATATCGACATCAAGAGGGCCAACGTTTTTCTCCAATCCAATTGAACGAAGCGTGACAAGACAAGATAATCCGCACCTACGTCTTTATCCATTTAGTTGGCGTGAGTCTTAACTTCGGGGGCCCACCCTTTAACAAATTATCCAGCGAGAAAACTTTCTAAATTAACATCAATGAAGCATAAATATCTCCTTTCCTCGCCTTCACGGAAAATATTTAATGGCAGTTTACTAGATCGGAACTACGATAAAAACAAACTAGAACCGTTTTACGGAAAAGACTCATAACGTATTCTTTATTCGTGAAAGTTCACAAACTTATATCGAAAAGGTTCAAGAAACCTGATTAAAATCAAAACCACAAAATGTCAGAATTGCGCCTTTACGTCAATTCTATTTCATTACCGCATTTCGAAACGTCAAAAAAATTCAAGAAATGAGCCAAAAAAGAGATAAGCTTTTGATAATTTTGACCTTGCTTAAAAAAAAAATTTTGTTGTAAAAAGGGGACTTTCACTCACGTATTCTTTTTACGTTGGTCGTTTAAAGTCACGAACAGTTGTGAATACAGCACTGGAATAAATTTTAAGCCCTTAAAGCAAGGGGGGAAAAACTTTCGCTTGAAATTTTTTATTTTAAATATTAATTGAGGTTTTTTTTCTTTCTTTTAAATCAAAGTTGTGAGAGGTGATATTAGTTAGAGCGAAATATGTCGAAACTTTGAAATTCAGGAAGTTGGGTTGATGTTAGGAAACGTCGCGACCTAAGGAACCGGAGGCGAATTCCCCTTAACACCCTTCGACAAATCCCGAGATCGTGGGCGTCCAATACAATGTGGCGAATCCCGTCAGCGCTTTACACGCTATAACTTTAATTAAATCACGTTTACCTCAGTTGTTCGATTCAACTCGGACCCAGAGAGTTTCACTAAACCTAATGAAATTCCCTTACTCTGCATGTTCCTTTCATCACGTTGTGACCTTTTTACAATAGAAACGTGAATTGTCATAAATTGATGGACCCGTTTTTATATATTAACGGAACCCTTTCCGGCCCCGTAGGCAGCTTTCCATAAACACTAGGTTAGTAATGCTATGTGGGCAATTAGGACTGAGATTAATTCCAATTAACGCAGAATACGGGTCAGACGACCAGTTCTCAAGGTATTACACAAAAGCGAAAAAAGGGAATACAATGTCGTCACAAGCCATTTACTCCTCGAAGGCTAAGTACACCACAAGAAAAAACATTAATTTATCAACACAAATTCCGAAATTGAATCTCTTGGTAACATTATAGCTTTTATCAATTCATATTTAAAATTAACTTCCTCCGAGGTTGCAAAACTCAAAGTTATGAATACAAAATTACCAAGGAAAACCCATCGGGAGGGAAGAATATAATATAAAATATATTTTCTCGGGGTAAGCAAAATGAGGAAGAGGGAAGGAAAAAACCTTAGGTGAATGAAATATTTTCCAGGATGATGAGGCGAGAGGGGTCTAAAGATTAGAAAACTGGCAAACTTTAAAGGATAAATTAAAAAAGTAGAGTAAATTGTCTCGGAAATAAAAGGATAGACGATGAATAACTTTATCATGAAATCGCAATTTTTTAATAAGAAAAAAGATAAATACAGAAATCGATATCTTTGAGATTAAAATTACGGACCTCATTTTTAAAATCGGGAAAACTGAGTGCTTTCAGACAAATATTGACGTTTTATAAATTTAGAACTATCGGTCTCTTTTGTAATGACGCACGGGTTATGGTTAGATTGCAAAAGTTCGTTTTGTCAACAAAGGTTGAAAACACATTAAACGCAAATTTCCGCCCGTTTGGGTCAAATTGAGTCTGAACGGCTTGTCTCCCCCCGCATCTATTTCCGCCTGTATTTCAATATCCGAGACGCAAATCGAATCGAAATCTCTTTTGTCGAAAAAAAAGAGCCCCTCCTTCAATTATTTTAATTTCCCAACGCATTTTTAACGAGGTCTCACGAAGAATGTGGAAAAAAGCGCTTGGGAATCTTTTAAAAGAGAAATTGCTTCATATTTTCTGCCGTAATCACGACGACGGTCTCGCTTATTGCCTAATAAGAGACATCAATTTCGCGATAGTGAATTTTTAATCCAAAATGCGATGAACCAAATCTCGGTAAAAGGCGTCGAAGGTTACGTGATCAGTGTAGTAAGCGTTGCGTAGAAAGGTCGTGCGTTTAGCCCGTCTTATAACACTTTCTCGCTAATGACAATTTTTTCAACAATAGTTTGGGAATTAGTCACGATGGAAGATGATCGCTTTGTGTAATGAAATGGCATTATATCCGCATGACGTTGGAAAATGACGAGGGTTGAAAGGTTGGAAGGGTTGCAAAATAAAGCCTCCTCCATTCTTACTGTCCATTTTCGTTCTGGGGGGGCTTTTAGACGTTCAAAAAGGGCACAAATGGGTCACACACTTCCTCGGGGAATAACCCTTGTTAGAATAATTCGGCGTTGTCCGAATGTCAACTACACGGATAAAGTTTCTAACTTTTAAAAGAAAGGAAATTCTCCACTCGGTTTCGACAAAAAAGGGAATTTGAGACCTCCGCTAATAAAACGAAAGGATTTATTTGGGAAAACAGTTCTTTCTGTTAATAAAAAAAGGTTGGAACTGGGATTCGAGAAAGTGATAGCCTTGACAAATTGACTCCCTCTGAAAGTGTTGAGTCGGCTTTCCTTAAATAAGAAAATAACCCCTTTGCCATCCGAGTCTCCTTGAACGTTTTTCGACTCAAAATTGAAGTTTTAAATAAATCGAATGTCCACAAAAAGGCTCCGCGTTTAAAATTAAAAGAAAATTGAAGTTATAAACGATGGAACTTGTGATAATAAACGAGTCGATAAACTCGTTTTAAGTTACAAAGAACGTTCGGGGGCTATATGGGCAACCCGCGGGTTGATGGATTGAGATGAAACATGTACGTGGGTGAGTTATGTAGAGACCTTGGACTGATTAGATTTGGAGCTTAATCCTGATGTAAACGGGTAATTCTGGCCATAAATCATATACATCGCGTTTCCCATATGGTATTATCTATAACACTTTTTTTAAAAATCGATTCGCTGAATTTAAACTTTATATGTCAACGACCGAATCAACGACCGGCCTTTTGTAATCGCAGGGGTTTTTTTTCCTTCCTGTTTTTTTCATTTCTTATCCAGTTGATAAGTACGGTTTGCGGAAATCTTTAGTTTATGGCCAATTCCGAACTCCGTGCTAAGGGCAGAGCTCACGCGAGAGGTCTTAAAAGTTTTAAAACTCTTTAAAACGAAATAAGTCCTAAAACTATGTGTTCGGTCTTATAATTAACGAATTGATTAAACAAATCAAACCCACGAAGTTTCATATTAAGTTTGGATCTCGTTATTATGAAAAGAAAATAAGGGCTCCCTTCTAACTTTACCTGAAATGTTATTCATGCCTCAGTTTGTTTGACTCGCAAATATTCCAAGTTTCGAGCTTTTAAAGGGTTTAAAACATAAGAGAAAGGTATGTACTCGTAAAATTACCTTATCTCCGGTTCTGTTTTGTGCGAAAATTTTAGACCCTCCGTTTTAGTCAAATGAATCACAATGACGCCTCCGGTGGGCGTTAATCCTCAAGTTTGCGAGCTTTTTGAAGATAACGAACCGGAGAAAGACTTCCTCGGGTATTGTCGAGGTAATTGTGCCTTCCTAAGGAAGTGACAATCCTAAGGAAGACAAAGAAGAACCTTCCGGAGAAAGCTCCGTGGACCGGGAGTCCATTGTCATAAAATAAGGAGACATCGCACTAAAACGTCTCACAAAATGGTCGCAAATTTTGAGTGATTAAGCTAGAAGAGCGGGAAAAAACACTTTTATTTTAAGAAATTAGAAAAGTTTTTGAAAACTAGGTCAGGGGTATTGTTTTGTTATTCCTGTATTGTCGAAATAAGGGATTGAAGAGAATAGAAACTGGGATAATTGGAAATATGTAAAGCCTAGGGTAAGGGGGAAAGATTAGATATTGTCATGTATGAGGGTAAAAGAGGGTGGTGGATGAGGGGGATGTTCGGGTAAGAAGTGGAGGGTTCGGGGGTATAGGATCCCTGTCATCCCTCGGGAAATCTGCAGGGCACATGTTTACCCCCGCCGTTTCAGAATCCCCGACCCGCCGCACCTCCGTCTTCACTCGTCACCAAAAGCTTACACACCTCATTTTCAACTTAGTCATATCATGAACTCGATCGCAAACTTTGAGGTCGTTAAAGCAACTAAATTAAGAGTGGTAATCAAATTTTCTTATTCGCCTCAGGATGCAGCAAATTGCTTCCTTTTAAACCGATAAATGCATTAAGGTTAGCTCGGTCCCAAGTTCGAGGAAAGGATCATAAGTGACCAGGCAGGTATCCATTGAAGTTTCCGGACCTCTGGGGTAGAAAATTTTGGCTTCTTTTGTCCTTTGTGTTGGCCCACCTTTGGCAAACAGTAAATAATAGAACATTCTCACTAATTAATTTTATTATACGTTATTAAAATGCGAAAATTAAGAGTGTTTGTTAATTCTGTCTGGCTGGGTTCCCACGTTAAATAAAGGTATTGCACGGGTTTCTATTTGTGGAGAAATACAACTCTGACGCCAAGTCATTCACGTAAAGACGAACGCTTTGCCAAGTGAAATCTTTCACGATTCTAATACATCAAG
Organism: Orius laevigatus; assembly: GCA_018703685.1. Classification (NCBI taxonomy): domain Eukaryota; kingdom Metazoa; phylum Arthropoda; class Insecta; order Hemiptera; family Anthocoridae; genus Orius; species Orius laevigatus. The sequence continues at coordinate 17,492 of JAGWEN010000098.1, read as the reverse complement.
CGAAAATCTCCCCTGATGAAGATTTAACGAGACGTTAAGACTTCGCCGAGTAAAACACCGCCAGTAACGTTTTAATGTTGTCATTAAAACCACGACTTGCAACCCATCCCTTTTCGCATGCAATTAGTTTTCCCCATATAGGTTACTTGCTGATTTATATTCCTACCTCGATGCGGTAACTTCTTGTTAACTTCAGAATTGCTTCATCCTATCTATTCAAATTATGTAGAAAGTAGAGGGAGGATCCGCGAAGGGACTACGGGGTTAGGAGGCGCTGAGACCACTTCCCGTTTCTCAAATTACAGCCCTAAGTTCGGAACTTGTAAATTTCGTTAGTGGCTGACGATCTTCGAACACAAGAGCATCAAAGGTTAAGACATTCAACTTTTTTTAAAAACCATAAAAAAAATATTTCCTTATAAAATGACAAAAGGGAGCATTAAAACTTTACGATGCTATAGCACAATTCAATATCTAATCCTATTATAATATAAAAATGGACGCTTTTTATCCAACCTAAGCCAAGAATAAAGAAAAGGATTTTTTCAAAAGTCCTTATAACCTCTCTCTGCTTTTAATCCCTTTCTAAACTCCTATTCTAATTCAATCAATACTCCTTCAGCATATTTGAAGAGAATTCAAAGAATTTTTATTCTTCATGGTGATATTTCGAGATAGGTCAAGTCGTACGAGTAATTTAATACGAAAGGAAGAACCAAGGACGTCGAACAAATCAAATCGGATCTCGTGTATCGTGTTCGGACTCTCGTTCGGCTCACTACAACGGATTTACGACTTTCCATTGGCAACTGTCCCTTTTGTACAGCGAACGTTTCAAAAATAGAACAATTTATGGAACGTTAAGGCGAAGGGTGAAATATTAAGTTTCCTTTCGAATCTGATACATAAAAGACGATGGAATGGCGTTCGCGACTCCTATTTTAGCGCTCAACTTTTATTTCGTCACTAGCTTGATTGTGAGTAGGTTGATGGAGTATGTATAGGCGACCTCCACATACATCTATAGGGGACCTCCACATCCAACTATAGCCTTATAGGAGACCACCACATAACTCTATAGGTGGCCTCCACATTCATCTACATAGTTGGTTTTAGCCATATCTCAGTGTCCTGAAACCCGCCAGCACCAAGCAGGTGTTGTAAGCCGATGTTTCCAAGAGCTGCAGCCCGGCAACACTCTAAAACTTATGTCCAAATGAACTAGCACAACATACCGCCCACCAAACGAAACTTCATAAATCCTCTTGCAGGCAGGCAGGTTGCACTACCGTCTCATACAGAGAGTTCCCGAGCAACAGATCTATTTTACTCCAATATTCATGTTGAAACGGACATCATTTTAACGTGATTTAGAGCAAGATGATGGCTTTCAAGTTTTAAGGATGAATATAAGCCTTTGGAACCTTATTGACCTTTTTAACTCGATTAAAGCAATTAAAACCATTTAAAGTCATCATCCAACGTCGAAGACGAGGAGATGTGTGCTAAGGTAACCAAGAATCGTAATTTTATGCGAGGTGGTAAAAATTGAAATTTAACGCTCTTGGGTGAAAAAACTAGAAATTTAAACTAGTTTTAATCGCTTATAAAAGGAGGTTGATCGGATTTGATTTACGTCCGTCCTTGTCCCGTCCTTTCCGCTGGTGAAAACAGTTTCGAACGAGAAACAGGTTCGTATTTTACGAGTGGAATATGTAAGTCGTACAAATCCTCTTTTGTTCCCTACCCACGGAACGTTCTCGCTCTTGCACGCTTTTTAAGTGGCTCAAATCGAGCTAGTGTAAAACAGAGTGACGTACATGTCAAGTACTCAAGGGCAATTACGTCAGACAACTCCGATGAGAGGATTTAGACGAATTCAAGCATTTACGCAACCGGACCTGTTAAAAAAACGACTTAATGAAAAATTGATTTAAACAAATCCTTGAAAAGAAACGTTCAACTCGAATTGAGTAATTTTTCATTCATCGACTTCAATAACAACAAAAAAATAAATAAACAAAAAATGAGTCCCGCGGCAGCAGGACTAAAGAGGTAGATTTCTTTCAGATGGTTAGATCTCGAAGTTTCTAAAATTCGAAGAAAAATAAAATCATCTGTTTCCCGGTAAAAATTCAAAAATTTTCTTTTTTACCTAGATTCAAATCTATTACACCCAGTTGATCCAAACCCACTTGAAATCTTTCTTAGACATCCCCATAACATCACTTTTAAGTTTGAAAGCAATTGGATGAACGGTTTAGGAGATACCCAGTTTAGGCCCTAAGCAAAGTACCAAAACCGCTGGACCGATTTCAGCCGTTAACGAACTCATAAATTCTATTAGTTTAAAAGCCCTAAATACCGAATTTCATGATCGTCAAGTAAACATTACTCAAGTTATCGTGCGAATATATATATATATATACATATATATATATATAAACTTTTGAGTTGAGGGTGGTTTTGGGGTCCAGGGGGTCTGAAATGAAAACCTGTCACAAAAATTTTTGATTCTGAGACTACTGCCCCCATTGCAATAGGTAGATTTTCTGAAAGAAATCTACCTAAAATTATTTAAACTTTTAAAAATTAGGGAAATTAATAAAAATTAAAAAAGTTTGCACTTGTAGCCTTAATTTTACTTAGAAGAATAAAAATTTAGGTTGAGAAGATTTAAACTTTGTAAAGGAGCCGCAGTAATTTGTTTAAGGGTATGTTCAAGGTAAAGAGTTACCGTTGGTGTTAAACAGAAATCCGCCTCCTGATAAAAGGAGTCTGGGAGTAAGATAAAGTGTGCCGTAGTTAACGGAGTTTACATGTAAGGCATCGTCCGGTACGTTTCCCCAGAAGGTAATTGGAGCCCAAGGGGCGTCTCGAAAAGTCAAAACGGGGTCAAAAAGATGATTTAACTCTGATCTGAAGATTTCGAGATAGCCCAGGGTCAGATTTAAAGGCTATTGTGTTATATTTGCCCGGAGCTAAAATGAGAAAAAATCTGCAAATATTTCGACATAAAGATGCTAATTTGAGAAAAACGTGATATTGATTTTTATCGTTTATATCCGCTGAAGTCTTAGTCCAGAAAATGAATAAATAATACAAAAAAAAAATGAGGAAAACAAATTAATTAAAGGAACATAGTTATAAATTATGAAAATCAAAGCTCAATTTTAGAGAGGAAAGGAAATTATTTAACAATATCAGCCGATTTATACGAAAAGCTTGAATTTCTAGGAATAATTAAAACTGCTTTATTTCATCATTCAATTTTATCCGTGTAAAGTTGATTAATTCATGCACTTTTTCTGTTTCTAGGGCAAAAAATATTAGGTTGACTTTAAAGGTTTATGATATATAATTGAATAAATTGGTCTCAATTGAGGTCTAGGCTGAAGGTCTAAAAAGGCTAACTCGGGAGTCGTGCTTCTTTTTTTAACGCTGGCGAATAAAAGAAAAAAGAAGGGAAAAAAAAATCTTTGATAATTTCTGTATAAACAAAAGTCTTATTTTGAATGTAAAAGGCTACTTTCACGTCGAGTTACACTTGGAAGGGCCGCCCCGAAATATAAATCCAGAGCACGAACTGATATAAACGAAGAGGGGTCCTGGGAATGCTCCCCTTTGTTTGAGGCCGACCATTTAAAACATTCCCCGACTTTGACACAACTTCTTGTGGGTCCCACCCTCCACCCTGACTTCAAACAACCTTAGACGTGTCGAATTCTTGAGAACGACATAAGCGCCGGGAGTTTTAAAGTTGCTTCTTTTTATTAAAAGCGAGGGCAGACGGAAAGGCGTCCGAGAGGAACGAGAAGCGACGGGATGACTTTCCCTGCAGAGCGCTACTCTCCTTTCACACTCACCTACTGTCCTACTTATACCATCAAGAGCTTCCGCCTTAATTCCTTCCTGGTAACATCAATATAAATATCGAGAAATTTTATAGGCTACCGCAAATTCGACCTAATTTCATATACGATTTTTGACAAATTGGTCACAAAGGGCTCCAAATAAACAATATTTACCAAGTGCAAATGGTGACATTGAATGATGATATCGTTAAAGAGTCACCCCATCACCTCCCAACAATCCTCCACGTCCTGCCACCTCCCACCACTAAGCTCCACCTTCTTCCTCCTCTCCTCACCTTCTATTACCTACCTCCACTTCTGCTCTACCTTCCGCCATTACCCTCTACCACAATCCACCCTCCACCAACTCGAAATTTCTCAAAAAGTCATGGTTCTACAGATCTCCCCACCACTCAATCATCACCTCCTTGACCCTCCACTACTTCCCCAGAGAAGGAAAAAAATAATAGTTCAAAATAGTGACTAACCTGAACGGTAAACATGAAATAGAAGACGACTTTTGGAGGATGCGGAGAATATATTACGTGGAATATGATGGCCGAGTCGAGATTACAAAGGAGGCAAGTTGAATGTTTAACAAAGGGATACTTCGTTTCATGAAAATATAATAAGGAAGCTCAACTCCCTTTTGGCCCAGATCTCCGTTTCGTCTCACATAATTTATTCCGATCCGGCTCAGCTGTGCATTTCCTTGTCCTATTTAGACAGTGCTCATCGAGGACAATTATATAAAAGAAATCGACAAAAAGGTCTTTTCCTGTTGGGGGAAAAATTTGAGGTTATAATAGCCGGAAAATATCCGGGACTGCTTTTAATTGGATTAAAAGTGCTTTGAGTGGAAAGGCATGTGGAAGTTTTAGGTTGGAAACATTCTGAAAAGGGAACAAACGTTAATCACAACTATGATGGAGGCCCATATTTCGCGAGGCTTAGTAAAGTTGCGCTTCCGGTCTATTAGAAAATGAAAAGGGGGGGTGGCGTTAAAAAGGGCTGCCCTTCGCGTTTTCGCCTTTTATATGAAGTTGAGACTCGGCTGTTGTGCGAGGCACTTTGAGGCCTTATCTATCGGGGAAGGGGAGCCCTTCGTGATGGAGGGTGAGAGGAGTTGAGCTAACAGCGATTAGGGGCACTTCGGATATTAATTTCATAATTCAGGGGGTTCACCCACCCCTATTCTAAAGCTTCACCCTTGTTCCTTTACCTTCGAGTAATCCTAGGCTTAGAACCTCTTAAAGGAATATTTTAAGAATCGATTATTTTTAACTTGACCCAACCTTAAATTTAAATCTTTTTATCCTAAAGCTTCTTTTTTTGGAAGGGCAAACTCAATTATCCGAAATACCAAAATTAATCCGGATCTAATTGAATTGAATTTTCAACCCAATTTGAGAAAATTAGATTTAGAACCGGTAGAAAATCTCCGGGCCCTAAAAGGATTCGTATAAAAGCTCCGAGGGACCTTGACCGTGAATAAAACAACGAGAGCTATCAGGGGGTTTCGACTCTCCTTTATTTCCGTCGATATTGCAAAAAAAAAAACCTTTTTCCTTTTAATACTATTAAAAGCACACACGCACACTTTATTGCTTGAAGGGGCGAAACGCTACCGCGTTCCTAGATGAAGGCAGATGAGAAATTTGATTGATTTTAAGAATAGCCTCCGTTCTTCAAGAAATATAACGAAAGGTCCACAAAAAACTAAGCAAAATCGACTGTTTTACGTACATGAACACACAAAACTAGAAAAAATCGACTGTTTTTGGTCCAAAAACAAACATTACTAGGCGAAAAGGGCTGTTTTTCTTCCGCAAACACTCAAAATTAGGCAAAAAGGACTGTTTTTCGTCCACATCACACACAACTAAGCTGGCTCTAACATAACTTCAATTTGGTGATAATTTTATGAAAATGGGACTAATTTCACTCAAACACATCATAATTACCTAATTAGTTATTTAATTAATTAATTTTTGAGAATTTTTTTTTCAATTATAACTTGAATTTGGTGATAATTATATGAAAATGGGACTAATTTCACTCAAACTCAATATAATTACCTAATTAGTTAATTAATTAAATAATTAATTTTTGAAAAAAAAAAATTTTTTTTCAATCATAACTTGAATTTGGTGATAATTATATGAAAATGGGACTAATTTCACTCAAACTCAATATAATTACCTAATTAGTTAATTAATTAAATAATTAATTTTTGAAAAAAAAAATTTTTTTTTCAATCATAACTTGAATTTGGTGATAATTTTATGAAAATGGGAAAATTAAGTTAATTAGTCATAATTACCTAATTACATAATTAATTACTTAATTAGATAATGAAATTTAATAGGGATCACGTAAAGATTATTTGATTAAAATTTGGTGAAGATCGGACCGGTAGAAAGCCCGTAGCACATTTTTGCAAACTTTAGACAGACATATCTCCACCATTTTGTCGAATTTCAAAAATCGCTCTCGTCACTTTCAAGATAACCACGAAAGGAAGATTGTGTGAAAATTTCGTGAAAATCGGATGAAAATTGTGGCCGTGAAGTGTTCCGGAAAATGCAAACTTTAGACAGACATATCTCCGCCATTTTGTCGAATTTCAAAAATCGCTCTCGTCACTTTCAAGATAACCACGAAAGGAAGATTGTGTGAAAATTTCGTGAAAATCGGATGAAAATTGTGGCCGTGAAGTGTTCCGGAAAAAAAAGGCGACGTACGGCCGGCACCACAGACAAAGTCATGTCCGGCAAAGATCAAAAGTCAGTTTGACCCTAGGGGGTCTGGAAGACCCTTCCCCAAAAACCCGAATCCGACGGTAATACAATAACTTCTCTTTGAGAAAGTTAAAAAATGCGATAAAACAACTTTTTTCGGTCATAGACAACCATAACTTGTCGATGTATAAAGCTATTTTCTCGCCTAACTAGGCAAAGGGAGGGAAAAATCGAAAAACAGAACGTTTTTCCGCCATAAAAGCACACACGCAGACTTTAATAAGGGCAGCTGAGAAATTGGATTGATTTCCAGAAACCTGTGACTTCAGCGAGTTTAATATAAGACGGAAATAACGGTCAGCACACTCGTACAGAGTTTTATAGCTGAGGCAAGAAAAAAAGCGATTTTACTACTTTTTTCCCCTTTTTATATGAAATTCGAATATCACGCTCAGCTTTTCTTCAAAATGTTTTGACAGAAATTTCAATATGTACCTATCCAGAAACGATAAACCCTTGAGGGGAATTTCCATTTAAAAGATAAGCTTGAAAGTTCTTGGCATCAAATTTTATTACGATAATAGTGGAAGGGGGGTAACCTTATCTCGTTTCCATCCGAACAGTAGTTTCGCCTGGTGACCCCGTGGGAGGGTTGGAGCGTTCTGGAGGGATGTGATCCCCGATGGCGTTCCCCCATCCCTGGTATAACTCAAAGGCATAATGACTGTAATATCTAGTCTCCCCTCTGCCATCGGCCATTGTTCAACACTCCGGGACTACAGTCTATTTACCGACGTTAAGTGCTTTTGATATTCCGCTATCTAAATTGCCCATATAAATTTTTCATAAAACGATATTTCAGTTAAAGTAACAATCACGTTTTTATTTCAATTAGCATTGTTGACTTTGAGGCACAAACTCCATTAAGGGCTAACCACTTTTTGGAGAAGGACGCGAGAAGTAAAGCAATTTAGAGAAAATTGTGGCAACAAGTCCTGGGACGTGCTAAAATTGGGTTTAAGCTCCGGGAGGTAAACAGCTCCAGTCTCATAGTCTTTCCCATTGACTTTTCATTAACTGCGATCCTAAATCGTCAAAATCCTCCCCTGAGGCTTCTCCCTAAAAAGGAAAGCAAGATCGAAACGTGACCTATTCAAAACACGCGTGGAGCAATTAGCACACGTGGATGCACGCTTTTGCTTTATGACCCCAATATCGAGCAATAAATCAGGGAAATCGTTAAAACGATTCCACATTAGCAACATCGAATTAATTTAAAAAAGACAAAAGGGAAGATTTATCAGGCAAGTTTAAAATGAGAAATAAAACATTTTGAGTTTATAATGGCGTTTTTGGGATATTCTGGTAGGGTAAAGCATTAAGCATGTGCATATCTGTGGCCTTGAATCGACCTTATAAAGAACCTGCAACCTGGTCAACCCTAAATTGGTCGGCGACCCCTTCACGAAAGCCCTATCGCACCGTTTCACGTCCTTTTCCCCGCAAAACCTTGTTAAGCGACGGGGTAATTGGAAAAGAGGGGAAAACCTCCACCCCTCCCGTCCTATCATGGGTAGCCATGGCAACAACTTGTAAAACCCTCCTGTGATAAGTGTGTATAAAACATTTTAACATTAACTCAGGGACTGTTGGACTAATTAGACTGTTTGGGACTTGGGTATGATTCATGTGTGGGGATAATTATTTTTAAAGGGGGGAAAAAGAGAGGAAGGTAGGGCCCCATTTATCCATCTACCGTTAAACAACGCTACAGCCCCCTCTGGTTAATGAACGCTTCAAAATCCACCAAATGGCCAACTTAATTTTCCTAAACGCCATTATGGTCTTAAAACGTCAACTTGTTTAGAATGAATGAAAAACGGCCTAGACGTTCCAGAGAAGTCCACCATTACGCAATCGTCAAATTGAAATTATAGGGTATAACAAGATGAAATCTGAACCGACGACTGTGACGCTCTGTTTTCATATAATTTCTCAAGGTTTCCCTCCGGCCGCATTACGTGTTTCCCTGAGAAGAGGCCGACCTATTACAGGACCGTGAAAAAACTTAAATATACCCTCCATTAAACTCCCACTTAAATCTTGCATAACTAACAGAAAAACCGCGTATTTCAGGTGACAAAACAACAGTTAGCGATTCAAATCATTTGTTGGGATTCGAGCTTATCATTGCACAACGGAAAAGCCAATAAGCCCTCTCCGAACTTCGCTCACGTGGAACAAAATTGAATCGTCAATTGTGTCGGGAGCTATCCAATTTGCCCCCGAGGTTGTAGGAGGGACCGTATGGGACAGGGGACTCGCACAATGGCGTGATCCAGATGACTAACATTGTAAGAATTGCGTCTTTAGCGTCTATCTCGTATATACCTCCTTGTACCCCTCGACCGTAAGTAATGCCCTTTACACAAATCCGGGAGCGAAATAAATGAAATTGGATAAGGGAAAAAAAAGGTCCCACAAAAAAAGGAAAAAAGAAATATATTAATGGTTTCTTTTCTTTAAAAGGAGACAATTTATCTCCAACTTAGCCCATCTGAAACATTTTAATAACTATACGCAATCTACTGTTTTTTGTCTATACAAACATGACTCGGCAAAATCGACTGTTTTTTATCCATAAACTCACGACGGATTAAGAGAAAATCGACTGTTTTTCGTCCATAAACACAAAAAACGAATACAAATTGTAAAAAGAAAGCAAAAAAACTGATTTCCCCTTCAATAACAATAAAAAAAACTGGATACAACGACCTTGGACTATTTTGGTACCAATTATTTTTCGAATTTCGAGTTAACAACTCTAGCAAGAAGGCTTCAGTCCAGCAGAACTAAATAATTGGTGTCAGCGCTTCTGAGATTAGCGTCCCCAATTTTATTTTTTGCGACTTTTCAACCCGAAAAGAGAAAAAGTCGTCGATTAAATTTTATTAAGAGTAATCTAAATTTAACACTGATCAATATTGGGAGGATGGAAGGCTTGGAAAAAAAGGGATTTTTATGCCTTTTCCCTCTAGCGCTTCTTCATTCAGATGTCTCCCCTTTTTTGACATAAAATCATTGAGGGGGGTCCACTTTTTTCCCTCTCCGGGTTGAAAACGTAATTCAATGAAGGATTAAGACTTTGAAAATCCGGACAGCTGTCGTCTGTACAATTATCTCGACAAAAGTTTCGTCCCGTAGTAATTTTTACTTTTAAGGTTTCCTACACGTTTTAACCGTATATTAACCTGGTAAATACTTTTGTAATTGTTCTCCCTTACGTAAGCATTAAAAAAAAATTGGAGTGGGGTCGACGTGGGCATTTTAATTAAAAACCCTGCCCGGTTTAACAGCGAGTTTATCCTAGAGGCTTCTAATTACCTTAGCCTTTGTCAAGTTCTGTTGACATTTCCAATTCACGGTAAACGGGGATTATATAACTTTTAAAAGAAGGGATGGAACCATCGTTTCGTACGTAATCGTTACATAACTTCAGGACAATTGGAAGCCTGAAATCTGTACAAAAAATTAAGGAAACTCGAGCTTTTCTTTAAAAAGGAATCATTTGCGTCATTAGCAACCTTTTTTCCACCTTTTTTTGAGGCTATATTTTATTGACGTAAGGCAACATTTTTCAGAAAAGTCTTATTTTTAGGCAAGTTTATTTTTTTGACAATTGAAAATGGAAAAGTACATTGAAGAATTTATATTAAAACACAGGACAGTTGGACGAATTTCAAGCGAGTTGACAGCCGGACGGCAATACGAGGGGAAAATCCGTTTAGCGATTTTTATAAAAATTTCAATTAAAAACGGATCTTCGTATGAAAAGGTACATTAAGAGAGCCATAAAAAATATTTTAAAAACAAAGAGACCAATGGACAATTAGAGGGATCACAGAGGTCAAGAGGAAAGCATCAATTTTAGTTAGAGAGGTTTAAAAGGGGGGCTCCCTCTCTAATGTTATGCCCTTTGACGACGCACTCAAAGCTTAAATCCGCAATTATAAAACGAGTCTATTGTTCAAAACGCATGAAATTCGTTTTATAAAGTAGACTAAACAATGGAAGATTGTAAAGCCCTTGTACCTCTAAAGGGAAAAACAAATTTCACCTCTAAAAACCTCGTTTGATCTTAGTTTTAAAGGGATTTAATAAATTTTCGCTCGTAATTAAGGAATGATGTCGACTGTAGCGAAGACTTCAAGTTCTCCGAGAAAGGGGAGACACCCGGTAGCGCTGTAACGTCTCCCTCAAAGCATTTTCCCATTAACTGAGAAAGTAATGTACTGGAACTAAGCTCCCTCTTGACGTTTTCTTTAAATTTCAATCGGTAATTATTAAAAAAAAGGGTTCCTTCAAAAGAAAATAAAGAGACTTCAGAATCGATAGACTGGGTCACCATCAAAATGTCTCAAAAACAGGAAAAGAAAAAACTTGAACTTTTGTGAAATTCGGGGCTTTACAGACCTCTCCACAAATAACATCACTTCTCCCAACCATCCACCACTTTCTCACACTCTCAGCACCCTACGCATCCTGAAGGAAACAAGGTAAAAAAAAACTAGAAAATCTTGTTGACACGCCCATTCCAGATACACCCTGATTCAATAAAAATTCTAAAAAAGTTATGAATAAACACGTTTTTTCTTTACCTGGGATCGTGCTATCTAACACGAAAAGGGGATCAAAAATAAATAAATCTTTTTTTACACAAAAAGCTTCGATTTTCAAAAACGCTTGATCGCCAATATCGAATTTGAAGAAAAGAAAAGGAGGCCAAATAAGATAGAATAGTTTAGGACTTCTAATCCTCGCGGGGATTACAGAGAGCATTGCGAGACAGAACTTTGATATCTCAAGTTAAAAAGTTTAAGTCCTAAAAGGGGAGTATTTTCGCTTGGTCGACTCAAAAGTTAAAAAGATTTCACAAGTTAAAAATTCGTGACTTCATAAAAAAAAATTATTAAACAATAATGCTCAAATCGCGTGTTCAATTGTCAGATTTCGAAGACAACAGGTCGTTGTTGCAAAATAAACAACCTCCTTGACCTATGGATATTCAAAAAGTCCTTGAACGTAAGGAAATATGAAAAGAATTATAACAATTTTGTGCATTTTTTGTTTGTTTAAAGGCGTTCATTACTGAGAGTATCATCATGGAAGGATTTAATGAGTTGTCTCTTTTTCCCAGGAGAGAAGAAAAAAGGGGGCTGTGACGAAGGGTTTGTTCGAAAGGAAGGAAACCCCCGGGAAGAAAGCCTTCTCAGCCCCCGCAACCCCCAACCGAATACCTCTTTATTCGAGGAAGTAAACAAAATCATTACTGTGATGATGTCTGAGAACATTGAGGTTGCCTCCCATGTTTCCTGGCAATAATAATATCTGTATCCTGCAAACAAGAAATCTGTCCACGAACAAAGGAAACGACAATAAACCTCCCCAAACTTTTTCCCTGTTCAAACAATTTTAAAACTTCATGTAACAAAATCCGAAGATTAATTTAAATAATTTTCATGTGCCCACCCGAAACCTCATGTTTTTAGGCGTAAAATTAACGAGTTTCGAATCGATTTACTCCCGAGATGAACAAGAATATTATGTTACTCAATTAAATAGCTGATGGTAACAAGGAAAAGGGTAGGAGACGAAAAACGATATTATAAACATAATACCTGATTACTTAGGATAACAATTTTAAGATGTTTCGTTATAAAAATAAGCATTTTTGAGAATAAGTGGCTTATACTTTTCAAAAACGTATTCAAGGAAATTAGAGAGGAAAAAATGAGGTACGTAGTAGCCCCTCCCTACTCCAACCCCCAGACGTCCTATCATCTTCCACCCATCCATCACCTCCTCTACCCTCTTGAAGCCTTCCTACCAATCTCCACACCATCCCCCACCATCAAATATTCAACTCTCCCTTACCCCAGGAAACCTTTAGCACGAGAGGACTGTTTACGCCAGGAGGAAAAAGATGGGATTCAACTTAAGACCTCTAGGTTACCATGCCACGTTCTATCTTCTGAACTAATATGGCCAAGTTGGAATAGTGTCACTGTCTGACCAACTGAACTAACAAGGGCAAGTTCTCTTTCCTCTTTTGCTGGAGACCATTCTACCAAACTTCTTAATAGAGAATTTAAAAAAACCTTTTGGAATAAACTTACGACTTGAATTGCTTGGGGCAGTAACAAGAAAGTTTTATGTGTCATTTACTAAATTAATATAACGTGAACAAAAAGGGGAGTTGGAAAGGAAGGGGATTTAAACTTTTAGAGCTCCCTTTTTATCTGTTTTCAAGGTGTGATCCTAAAACGGACTCCATCATATCCCTGGATGCCTCGGGGGTTTATAGAGACGAGGTAATTACGTCACAGTTCCCTCTTGGAGGAGAAAAGGGAGAGGAATTGCAGGCAGACAAAGCCAAAGGCCTTCCCGTTTTCCCACCCCGACGTCGACCTAAAGGGGGGGCCCCTTACGTACAAGCCTAAGCACTAGCCCTTTGTTCGCAGGCTTAATTATAAACTAGATCTACAGGGGGTGTCCCCAGACCCGAAGCCTCAATCCTTTTTCACCAATGTGGGTTTAAAACGAAAGTAACAATTTTCATGACTAAAATCAGAACGTAGCACTAGCGGAGCTTTATTGTACTATACTGTTGCCATAGCAACAGGTTATGTTCTTATACTAATTCAATCCGATAGGTACTACTTAATTATTCATGGCTTTTTGTTTGGATGTTTCTACAAAGCAAATGACTTTTATGCACAAAGAAGTGATTAAAGGAAAAAATTAGTTAAAAAGTTAGGCTTTCAGAAACTTAATAACAAATTCAGTCAAGAGGGTTTTTTTAAAATTACGAATCTACTCATGCAGAATGCGTTAATGAGGTTTTTCCGCCATATTGTCAGTGCTGGCTTAAAAAAAGGCTTTTCATGCTAAAAGCAGTGAGCCAAAGCATTGATTTCAAAGAGTTTTTTTGCTACCTAAACTTGATTTATGTTTCTTTTAGATTTTGTAAATTAAATAAACGAAAACTTCGGAGGTAAAAAGGACAGACGGATTTTATCTCATTTACATTAATTAAGGTTTTCTGGTTATTTGAGAGGAAGGGTGGGGAGCGAGGCTACTTGAACGAATAACCTGGTTACAACAATGAAATTATATATTGTGTAGCGAAGGGCTTGTTAGAGAACAATGGAGATCCCATGGTCAAAAACAGGAAGAAAAGCACTTGAACCGACAAAAATCGAATACGATTTTGAGGGGACAAAAAAGCCAGTCCGACTATTTCACCAGGATCGGAAAAATGTTGGAAAACACTTTTTATAAATTAGCGGTTAACGATATTATCGAAAAACTGAGGGGGGAAGAGACTTTATCGTTTGAAATTCCTGAAAACAAATTAGGTTTGGGAAGGTATCTGAGGGCGTCCCCTCCTCGAGCCGGCGAACCGAGGCCATAAAAGGGCCCAGCCCCGACACCGCAGCTATGATACCTACTTTATAAGTTTAATGGGCCACGGGAGTGGAGGAAAATTGAAAGGCGCTTTTCACACCTCCCTCAACCCCAAAAACCTCGCACGCCGCTTAACTAAGTAATTCCCCATAAAATCTATAACCCCAACATTCAAAAAGTATTGCTATCTATTGCAAAAAACGTCAATATCCCAAACATATCAATTTTGTTACAAATACAGACGAAAAAATAACACCTAGATTTTCTTTCGATTTATAGTGAAGCCAGGGAAATTGAAGCATGAAAATGGAATTTTTATCTGCGGGAAAACTCGCACAACCAAAACACGCAACATAAAAAACATTTTATAATTTCCTCGTAAACCCGTCTGGAAACGCTTTTATTTTTTTATATTTTTTTATCATGGAAGTATAATATATTTTTGTATTTTTTGGGTCGACGGTTCAACAAATAACCGAGTTAAGAATTTGTTTAATCTATAGTAAACATGCTTTTGATAACAAAAAAAAAACGATCCAAACCATTATTTCAAAAATTCACCTTGCCCTTGATATCCGAACGTAATTCTATACTTTTTATTAACAGAATAAACCGATATATGTAAAATGTATAATTACCACCTTTTTTTTTAAACGTCTGGGATTAAAGCGGTGAATAAACATACCTGAAACAAAAACATAAAATGGATTAATCCGAGTGTCAAATTACAAGAGAAATTATTTACAATAATTAAACCTAAATAAACATTTTCGGTTTAAATATGAGGACCAAATATGTAATACCCTGTGATGTGGTTGGAGAATTTGAGGCCTTTGTGAGTGCTCGACCCTAATGAATTGATCATAAACAATATATTCAAAATATCGGTCTTTTGTTTGAAAAAGTCTACATGTTTTGGATTGGGGGAGGCGATAGAGAGGGGGATCGAGGTAAGGTATTGAGAAGGGGACATTGGGGAAAACTGAAGGATAAATGGGGTTATTTTAAGGGAAAGAAGAGCGTGGGGGCTAGTTGAGGGGTACGGGCGTTAGTTTGGGTAATAGAGAGGGATTTGGAATGGCTGGATAATATGCCTAAGATGGGTAATGGGAAATGATAGCTAGGAGAGAGTAATATGCGAGTTTGGAGGGACTACAGACTAGTAGAGAGGGGTACTCTAGGTTGGTTGGGAAATATGCATCCAGCTTTGTAGAGTAATTTAAGAGGGAGAAGAATTTGGAGAACTAGGGCCCACCACGGGGACTTAGTTCATCTTAAATGGTCAATATCCAGCTAATAGGCTATTGAAAAATAGATCACGACTGAACATAAACATAACCTCATAAATATAGCCAATTCTATCTTAACTAATCGATATTGAACTTATAATCGTTTTCTTCTCGGGTATATCTCGCTGATAAGTATACCTATATTATGTCGATAAAAAAAGGGCCTAAATAGTGATAACCTCATAAAAAAGGACAATATCTAGCTTATAAACGTGTTTTTTCCTCTAAAAAAAATGTCCATCTCGTTAAAAAGGGGTTAAAAAGTTAAGAGATCTTTCAAGGTTGGATAGTTGGACGTCGTCAGACAGAGAGAAAAAACATGTTGGGACTAAATTACACCGTGTTAAGAGCGGTTCCGGATTAAAAGAACTCCAGACGTCTTTTAAAACTGGTTTTGATTTCATATGAAAAAAAAAACGTTTTAACACATCGTTAACTCAATATCGAGTTTCGACGTTACTGAAAATTCGTGACTACGATGAGATGTTGGCAAAGTCGACCGACCGAGAACGCTATCAACACCTTTCACTTGAACCCTGGGGGGCACAGTTCATCAGATATCTTTTAATTAAATCTCAAACATAAAAAACTGGATTAATTAATAATAAAACGAAGTTGTTGCTATAACATTTTATTGATTCCTCGTTATGGCTAGTGTCTCCTCGATAATTAATCATACGAATCCCCTATTAATCATTCGCCGGCATTAGTCGAACAAAGCTTCCCAAACGTGCTTATGTCACTTATAGGACAAAAACCAGAAGCGATCTTTCGTTTTTTTGTATTTGAAGGATAATTTGTCAAAAAAAGAAGAAAAAATGTAATGGCCTTGTGAAGAAGGCCTCGGAATCCAAGCGTTTAATTGTCGATGTTTACTACTCGAGTTTAATCGACAGTTTAGCCGTAAAAGGAGAAAGAATTTCGCCTTTTTTTTTAAAGGTTGTAACTCTTTAACAAGAACTTTCCAAGATTTCACTCGTAAACGTTAAATAACGCGATTTTTTCTATTTTATACGAAACTGGGTTTCCAGTTTGGTAAAGGCAATTCGTACAATTTGCGGTGGGGCGCCGGGTCAGGAACAGATTCATAGCTCCGTTTGCGGTTTTCGGCTACGAGATAGCAATCTGTATCCCGGATTCTTAAGGCAATCCCAATTTTCAACGGTTACTGAAATTTATCCGGAATAACGAATCAAATAGGCCCACATCCGAATTGATTAACGAAATTGTTTAATCAATGTTTGCAACATCCACAGACTAATTGCACGGATTGATATACACACCGGTGCTCAATGCCTCAATCCAATTGCTCGTTATTGTTTAGCCTAGTTCCCATGAGAGCCATTAGATTTGACAACAATTTCCCTGGACCCTTGTTATAAAATTAAGCTCACAGTCTAAGATTTATTATTAATTAAAATTTCCCAATAATCCTACGGAAATTTGAATAAATCGTTGAGAAAAGTTACAACTCCGCACACAAAATGCTTTATTTACCCTCCCCTAATACCCTTCAGACTTGGTTTTCTATATTTACTTATATTTACATTTCAAAGCCTTTTAATTTACACTTTTAATCAACGTAACCCGAATTAACAAGGGACCAAAGCACATTATTTATTAACATATCGGAATTAGTATTTTCATGAACAATATAGACCGCTGGGGGGCCAACTCAAAGGACAAAAGGGAGAGCAAAGCTTCTGACTCTTTAAACTCAAAGGTACAAAGTTGGCTTTTTATACGAACCTGAAGCAAAAACAGAATCACGCTCTGCCAGGTTTAGTATGATGTATTCGTAAAGGCGACCGATTTCAAACTTTACAAATTAATCCAATTATACAGAGTATATACCGAGTATACAGAGTATGATATACCGAGTATACACAGCATACAGAGTATGTATATAACGAATATACAGAGTTTGCCAATTACACAGAGTATACAGAGCATACAGCATTTACCAGTAATAGAGTATTTAAAGTTAAAAGGCTTCTCTTATGGTTTTTTTTTTCTTTTTTCAAAACAGTGAGAAATATCGCATTAGCTACCTACATAAAATATGAAGCATTAAAATAATAAAGTGCATAAAATAAAATATAACTGAAGTACATATCACGACTCTTTTCATTTACAGAAGC